>JBBWUH010000003.1:3000000-3294016 GCA_038380885.1 Phyllosticta citrichinensis | reverse complement strand
ATTCTGACGGCTCCCTTGACTTTTACTGCTCCACCGGCTGTATCTGGAGATCCGACCACCGTCTACATTCAGACTCCCACGAGCGCTCTCTCCCAGACGACCGCCTCGGGGATTACTTTCGTGACCATCCCCTACACTGGAACGGCATCTCTTACAGCCCCAATCATCTCGACAATCTTGCCGACCGCCTCGGGTGATTTGACGACGATTTTAGTGCAAGCCCCGGCATCTGCCTTGCCCTCTGCCGTTTCAGGAGTGACATACATCACTCGGCCGTACAGTGGGAGTGTCCCGACGACGCTGACTATCCCCCGGACTGCCTCTGGCGACTTGACCACTATTTTGGTCGAAACGCCAGCGGGCCCCGGAAATTTCAGCGCCTCGACGACAAATTCAGCAACTGCCTCTCAAGCCTCAGGAATCACGTCGCTGACACGTCCCTACTCTGGCACCGGGGTACTGACGGCGCCAACTACTTTCACCATTCTCCCGACTGCTTCTGGCGAGCTGACGACTATTCTAGTGGAAACGCCTGCTTTATCATCGGCTCCGCCGGCAAGCATCGCGACCAGGTCATACGTGGGAGGCGTTGAAACGAGGACTTTGACCCTCAACCCTGCGCCAGGCGTTTCTCAGACCTCCTTTGTTGTTGACCCTGCTACTGGCATCTCTTTCACTGGACCGGTTGTCTCTCAGACCTTAACGGCGGCGTACGATGGCAGCACGACGCAAACTATCACACTTTGCCGACAAGCACGGATCTCTACGGTACCGTTGTGATCGAGACGCCGGCGTCGCAAAATGCACCAACCTCGAGTGTACCAACCTCGCTCACAACAAGGTCTTATATTGGAGGCACGACACGGAACACTTTGTCTGTCAATCCGACTCCAGGACTCACGGAGACGTCGTTTGTTGTTGATCCAGCAACGGGTGTCTTTTTCACAGGGCCAGTCATCTCCCAAACCCTGACTGCAGCCTACGATGGCACAACCACTCAAACCATCACTCTTCTTCCCACAGGAACCGACTTGTACGGTACGGTGGTCATTGAGACGCCTTCAGCAGCTGCAAGCTCGACCGCTCCGCTCATCACAAGCGCCGCGACGCGGCAGTATGTGGGCGGCGTCAGCACCGACACTTTGGTCGTCAATCCCTACCCTGGCCTGACTGACAGCACCTTCGTGATTTACCCAGTGACTGCCACCGCATACACTGGAGCTCTCGCCTTGCAGACTCTGACTGCCGGCTACAACGGTCTCACTACTCGCAGGATCACGCTTTTGCCGACAGGCACCGACAGCTTGGGTACGATAGTCATCGAATCGCCTTCCAGCGCTCCTACGTCAGCCTCCGCCAGCAGCATTTCCTCGGCGCCAGTAATCACGACCAGGACGTACTGTTGCGGCACCAGCACAAATACGCTCTCGTTTTACCCATACTTTGGCGACACAGATCCCTCGCTGGTCGTCGTTCCAGCGACAACTAGCTACACAGGAATTGCTTCTGGTACGCTAACTGCTGCGTATGACGGCTCGACCACGACCACCATCACCCTCCTGCCAACAGATGCCGATGACTACGGCACTATCGTGGTTGAGACACCGTCATCGACTTTCACGCCAGCGCCCTCGTCAATTAGTCTTACTAGCAGGCCTTACATTGGCGCAACCAACACTGCTACGTTGTCGATCAATCCTTATCCAGGGCTCACAGACACCTCTTTTGCCATCTTCCCGGTAACGACAGGTTCATTCACTGGACCTCTGGTTTCGCAAACTCTGACTGCAGCGTACGACGGCTCCACGACGCAGACCATCACACTTCTTCCCACAGGCACGGATTCCTTCGGAACCGTGGTCGTGGAAACGCCCTCTTTTGTCCCTACTGTCACTCCAATTACCCAGACTCCCCGGCTACGCCTTTGCCGACGAGCAGCTCCTCCGCCACTGGATTACTGGCGTCTCTTTCGAGCTTCTTCGGTTTATCCTCGTCGGAGAGCCTGCCCGGTTCTTCTGGCACTTCGTCTTTCTCCAGCTTTTCGACTGTCAACGCCACTGGAAATTCCTCAACGCCAATCACGCCGAGCGCATCTTTCCCCTCGTCCGAGATTTCCAGCATCCTGTCTGCACTTTCATCAATTAGCGCTCTCCCGCCGAACGCGTCCGCCTCGGCCTTGTCGTCCCTCAGCTCTGAAGCCCAGTCTATCATAGCCTCCTTGCCTTTTGCGGTTGTGCCATCCGTCTTGTCGGATCTTGCGACGTTGACTGCCCGCGAACTGCTTCGATTAGCGCACGCTCAACGGCCCGCTCGCCCGAGCGCTTTACAATCTCGCAGATCTTGACGACCCCGAAGCTTCCAGCATCCTATCCGCTCTCTTGGGGCTCACCTCGGTCGATCCCTCCGCGCTGTCGTCTGCCGAGGTCAGCATCATCTCAGCCATCGAAGCACTGAGCTCAAGACTGCCCGCTGCTAGCGTGTCGAGAATTCTGTCGGATTTGTTGACACCTGCGAGCGCCAGCGCCTCCACGACCGGTTCCGAATCTACTCCTCTGTCCAGCACCGGCCTACAAACAGCGCCCTCAACGCCTTCATCTGCTGTCTCCCAGTCTTCGCAAGCTACTACCGTGACGCTTACATCTTTTTATTCGGGCGTCAAACCAACCTCCACCACTTTGTCTGCCACTCGAATCGGCGAGCCGGATACAGTCCTGATCGAAATTCCCTCTCCATCCGCAACACAAGGCATTGGAAACTTCTCGACCCCAGTAACAGCAAGCGCATCGTTCCGTCATCTGAAATTTCTAGCATTATTTCTGCGCTCTCCAGCATCAGCTCCTTGCCGCCCGATGAGTCCATTTCAGCAATTCTTCCCTCAGCTCCGAACTGGCATCACTATCTTTTGCCGTCCAACCGTCTGTGCTCTCAGAATTGGCCTCTTTGACGCAGCCAAGGACCGCATCGATAAGACGCACGCTTAACAATATTCCGCTCGCTCGCGCTCTCTACGATCTTGCGGACCTGGATGACCCAGAAGCATCCAGCATTTTGTCAGACCTCCTTGGTTTTACGTCGATCGATCCTGCAGCTCTGCCCTCTGCGGAGGCCAGTATTATTTCTGCCATCCAGGCCCTCTCCTCAAGACTTCCTGCTGCAAGTGTATCACGCATCCTTTCGGACCTGCTTACTCCGGCCACAGTGAGCGCGGAGACAACGTCGACATCTGCTATTTTGACTCCGTCCTCGGCTCCCGGCGCTTCGGCCACTGGGCCAGGCGCATCCACTGGACCCGTGAGTGCTGTCACTGTGACGCTCCTAGGCTCAAGCAATGCCCCAATCACCACTTTTACCCTCCCGCCAACCAATTCCGGAGATCCGGAGACGGTGGTTATCGAAACCCCGCCGGGCTACGAGCCTCCGAGTCTACTGCTTCGGGTATCACCACGGTGACGTCTCGATACAACGAACAACCCCAACGACGTTTACCGTGCTGCCGACTGCATCCGGTGATTTGACCACAGTCTACGTACAGATCCCGGCCTCTGCTTCGCTTTCTGCCTCTTCCGCGTCTGGCGTAACCCTAACCCTAACCCTAACCCTAACCCTAACCCTAACCCTAACCCTAACCCTAACCCTAACCCTAACCCTAACCCTAACCCTAACCCTAACCCTAACCCTAACCCTAACCCTAACCCTAACCCTAAGGTCCTCTACTTTATAAAACTTATAGAGCTATATAGAAAAATCTAGCGTTTTAGGCTAGATAATAGCCTAGAATATAGAGGTAAAGAGCTAGAGAACCCTAACTTATATATTTTGACTTCTCCTAGTTTAGGGATAGATTTAGCTATTAACTTTTAGTATATTATTAAAAAACTCTATACCCTATCCTATCTTAAGTAAAAATATTCTGGCCTACTAGAATGATAATACATGCGCTACTAAAGAGCACTTACTAGAATTTAGAACTTCTAATAATGTAGGAGGTGAAGTAGAAGCCTATAGCCTCTAACTATATTATAAAACTCCTATAAATTTTTAAGCGATTACGCTAAAAGTCTTAACGGACCAGCACCATGATCAAGTGGCCGACGCGTTGCGGTCTTAGCTAGATCCTACATTATGATCCTATTGGCAGATATAAGAGGCGAAAGTCGAACTCTTTTCAATTAAGAGGTAGACCACGTACGCGGAGCTCAGCAAAAGAGCATTCATGACTATATAGGGAAAGACAGTAGTGACAGAACCCTAACAATAGCCAACAAGCCTCCCTCCGTCGGATCAACCTGATCAACAGTCATACAGCACGCGCAGACCAGCCCCATTCTCCTGCCAAAACTGGACGAATCCCTCCTTCTGACCGCCGCTCTTCTCAATCTCAACGCGATAATCCAGCCCCGCAGCCGGACACCCAGATGAAGCAACCTCAATAACCGTATCCTCCTGATACGGCTTCAAAATCTGCACATCTGCCGTGCCAACCAAGCTGACCTTGCCCGGGTGGTTGTCCCAATTATCGAGCTCCACATCGACGGTGCGGTTGACGGTCCAAAAGTTGAGCTTGTGGTTATTCGGGTTGGTCTGCAGGCGGCCGCTGCCGTCCTTGGGGAAAAAGAGCTGCAGCCGGCAGCCGTACGAGCCGGCGGCGAAGCCGTCCCAGTGCAGCTCGGTCACGTATTCCGTTTCTCCGCTGATGCCTGTCACGACGATGTCGTGGTTCTTTGTGTTGTGCTGCTTGTCGGTCGAGATGAGCTGGAAGTGTTGCGTGGGGTAGGCGGATTTGCAGGCGCGCTTTTCGAGAGAGGTGGCGGGGATGGCGACGGCGACGGCGGCAAAGGAGAGGATGGCTAGGAGGAGCATTTTGAATGAACTTTTCTGGGAGTATTTGTTGAGTGTTGATGTAGTCTTGTTCAAATTGATTTATCGGATGCTTCTGAAGCATGCGCTTTAAAGATACTGCGTGCCCTTTTATATCCACCCATCGTCTCCTTCTAAAGACATGAGCCAAAAACAGCTCTCATCTTTCCTTTCAAGAGCTGCTCCAATGCAACGCCGCGGTGCGACTGGTGTTCCAAAAATCAGCATCTCCAGATCGAAAAACTTCGTATACCACAGCTAGCCCATCACGCCAGGGAGCCCGTCAGATGATGACCAACAACGAGGCGCGTGGACGCCGCAGTCAGCTGAGCTCGTAAAGCAACCCAAGGCAAGACCCTCTTCGACGAGGTGGTGAGGGAACTTGAAGTCCTTCATCACGTACGGCGTCAGCGAATTCCCCGATGCGGACACGTATTGACATGTTTAAGCCTCGCCAAGTGCTCCGGAACAGTTTCCGGGTCTAATTCTGACCGTCTTGCTCCAGAATGGGGCGTCTGTCATTAACGCCCGCCTTGTGCAACGGCCTGGCAGCTTATAGTGAGGTGGGGTGTGGGCGTTGCATTGGACCTCAGCTGCCAAGCGTCAGCAATCCTCTCCTCAACCACAAATTATACACTCACGTGCACATGGCTTCTCAGCGGCAGCATAATTGGGCGACAAAAGACGGCCGGATCAATAGATCTGGGGAAAGAGCGCAGATGAACTTAGAAACTCGTTGAATTAGAAAACGTTGGGCTAACATGAACTGCATGAATGTTGTATGCTTTTTCCGTCTTTCGACACCCCCAGACTTTAACCGCGGAGGTAAGCACGCGCACCACGCTCGAGAATGGCGCCGCCGGCGCCCACGGCGAGGACCGCCCAGGTCCACTTGTTCTTGAGCTCATTGAAGCTGGGCCAGAAGCTGTTCTTCTCCATCCGGTACTCCTGAAACTGCTGGTACTTGAAGGGGTTCGTCTTCGCGTAGCGCTCGGCCTGGGAGGCTTCGTTCTCCTTGTCGCCGCCGATGAAGCGCAGGAAGAGGTAGTTGGCGACGGGAGCCAGCAGGGCAAGCGGGTGCATGATGCCGGCGCTGTAAAGAAGGGCGGGGAAGGAGAGGTGGACGAGAGCATCACCGAGGTAGCTGTGGCGGGTTAGCATTGGATTAATTGCAAGACATGTTGGGATGCTTACTTGGGGTGCCTGACGATGCTCCAGACTCCCTCACGGTAGAGATCAGAGCTCTTGCGGGTGTGAGACTCGAGCTGCGAGTCTGCAAGGACTTCCAGGGCATAGCCAGTGGTGAAGAGGAAGACGGCCAGGCTATGAGCGATCGAGGCGTTATCAGACAGGGGCGAGTTCAGCGCGCTCGTAACGCCAGCGCGGAAGGAAAGAGTGAACGGCAGCGAGATGATGGTCTGAGCCACCGCCTCGGGCAAGAACATGGTGAACAGCGCCTTGTTCCAGAACGAGGAGTCTTCCTTGAGAGCAGTGTAGCGAGCGTCGTCTTCGCCGCGCCTGACGGATCGAGAAGCTACGCGGTAGAAGAGTCGGACGCCCCATGCGGTGACACCTGTCAGCAACAGCTTCTCTGGGTACGTGACGGAACTCCATGCATCGCTCAGAGTCAATCCGTCGTAGAGAACGCGAGTTCCGATGGCACTCCACCATGCATTGGCCACTGGTGCAGAAGGCCATAGCCAATCCTTGCCATCAATCTTGTCTGTGTATCGGGAAATGCCGTAGGCAATGACGGACATGCCCGAATGGAATCCGAACGAAGGAATGATGGCTGACTGCAAAAGTCCAACCGCCGTGGCATTGACCGGGTTCCGAGCGCCTCGTGAGAAGTGCGAGCCGAATCGATCTTGCTCGGCTCCAGATGAAACGCGGCCAGAGGACCATCCAGAAGGGCCGGGAGTGGCCTCTACGGGGTTGCCAGGTCTCGTGTTGAAGTGCGAAGCATAGCCTGTCTTTGTTAGCTTTGCCAAATTATGCTTTTGTTGCAACTCACGGTCTTGCTCAGCACCCGACGTTTGTGGAAGTCGTTCTTGAATTTTGTCCGCGGAGGGACCCTTTCCACCAAACCAACCACCATAGCGATCTTGCTCAGCGCCAGAGGTCTTGGGCAGATGCTCCTGGACCCGGTCGGCTGAAGGGCCTTTGCCGGCAAACCAACCTCCATAACGCTCCTGCTCAGCACCGGAGCCGTTCGGCAGGTGTTCTTTGACTTTCTCAGTAACCTCCGAGGCCGATGGAGCTTTGCCGCCAAACCATCCACCATAACGGTCCTGCTCCGCGCCAGAAGTGTTTGGCAAGTGTTCTTTGACCTTGTCTCCTACTTCCGAGGCCGACGGAGCTTTTCCTCCAAGCCAACCGCCGAGGCGGTCTTGCTCGGCTCCGGAGGTCTTGGGAAGCTTCTCTTGGATCTGGTCAGCGGAGGGGCCCTTGCCAGCGAACCATCCTCCAAAGCGGTCCTGCTCAGCGCCAGAGGCCTTGGGAAGAGATTCTTGGACCTGTTCAGCAGAGGGCCCCTTGGAGCCAAACCAGCCGCCGTAGCGATCTTGTTCGGCGCCGGCGCCCTTGGGCAGGTTCTGGACATTGATGTGAGGGGAGTCGTGGACAGGATTCGAGGGATTGGCGCCCAAATGAGAGGCGTATTTGTCTTGTTCAGCCATGGCTGCGAGGAGAGAGAGGAGAGGTGTGGTGACGGAGCAAGGGCGGGGAAAGCAGCAAGCTTATATGAATGGCAACCTGGTTGCGGTCATTCCTCTCGGTTCCGTGATCGAGGACAGGTCCATGGGGAAGCTTGGCCTATGACGTAGCCATGGATCATAGCTCCACCCCCTCTGGTACGGCAGATTGTCGGGCACATCCATTGGACATTGTCGTCTCCGGCCCCGGGCGAGGGACAAGGTGGTAGCACAAGACTTGATTCGTGGAATTGCTATCCTCATTGCAGGTACTTCTTCAGCGCCCTCAGCCTGTCTTGGGCCTGCTCCAGCACGTCGTCGTTCTTGCAGACGGCAAACCGCAGCCAGTCCTCAGCAATGTGCGCATTCTTGTCAGTGAAGAACTCGGTGGGCGGGATTGCCGCGACGCCAATCTCCTGGATCAAGAACCAGCAAAGCTTAAAGTCCCGAGGTCTGTCTGCTACGTGCGGCGGGAACTGGTAGTCCTCTGGGAGCATCACCTTGGCCATGTTGACCAGAACAAAGTATCCTCCCTCGGGGTCTGAGTAAGGAAGACCCAGCTCGTCCCAGATGGCATTGAACTTGTCCATTTTGCCCTTCATGTCCTTCTTCGCCGTCTCCCAAAAGCCGTGCTTGTCGGCGTCTTCGAATGCCACAGCGGTCGCCTCCTGCAGAGGAGAGACGGAAGAGAAACAAATCCTAGTGTGTGCTGCGCTGACGTACTTGACCAGGTGCTCGGGGCCAATGAGCCAGCCCACTCTCCATCCCGTGGCGTAAAAGTTCTTTCCAGCCGAGCCTACCGTAAGGGTGAGCTTGGCAATCTCCGGGGAGAGCGTGGCGATGCGGGTAAAGGGCACGTAGTTGAGCCGGTCGTAGACTTCGTCGGAAAGAATGAGAATGTTGTGCTTGACGCAAAGGTCTCCAATGGCCTTGAGCTCGTCCTTGGAGAAGACCTTGCCGATTGGATTGTGGGGAGTGTTCAGGACAATCATGCGCGTCTTGGGAGTGATGGCAGCCTCAAGTTCCTTCATGTCGACCGTCCACTCGGCGGCCGACGTCGTCTTGGTGGCACCGTCCTTGGGCGGATGCATGGGGACGTAGACAAGCTTGCCGCCGGGCATCTCGATGTTGGAAATGTACTGGTCGAAGAAGGGCTCAAAGACAATGACCTCGTCACCCGGCTCCACGAAGCCCATGAAGGCGCTGAGCATGCCTGGATTCCCGTCAGCAATGTCCCGACCCATCAAGGTCGCCCATACCCTCATTGGCACCGGTTGTGATGGTGACCTCGGTCTCGGGGTCCAGCTGTCGACCAAAAAAGGGCGAGTACGACTCGGCGATGGCCTTCTTCAACCTCGGACGACCCTGACAAGATCAGCCGGGTCCTCGATGACATTTTGTAGCTGTACCTTGGTCGGCGAATATTGGTTGCAGTCGACCCTGTCGAGAGCGGCTTTGGCGGCATCGAGGACGAAGTTGGGAGGGTTGTAGCCAAAGAAGCCCTGGCCCATGTTCACAATGGGCTGGACAGGAGAGGCGGCAGCGGCTTCATTGACGATGGACCTGGGATCGGTCAGATTTGACAAGCAACAGGTTGGTTGGTTGGGTGAGACAGCTACCAGACATCCTTCCGCTGGCCAGCGACGCGAGCGGCGGGCTTGAACGGGTCGGCGCGGGCGGGGGCAGTGGCAGTGGCAGTGGCAGTGGCAGTGGCAGACATGGCTCTCGTCGCGGTCCGAGGGAGAAGAGACAGAGGCAGAGAGAAGCGTAGTGTTGGACGAGCGAGCAGCATAAGACTCATAGCGCAGGGCAGCCGGAGGATTTATTTTACAGACATGGCCTGGCCTGGCCTGGCCTGGCATCCCACCCTGTGACGCGATGGTCGCAGTCCAATGTCCCGCGTCTGTTTGGCGGGGTCTGGTCTGCCCAATCCAACCTAGGATTCCCCAATTGTTGGTCACGACAAACTGGGCATCTCCAAATTCCTCCGTACTCCGTGAGACTTGTTGTAAAAGCGGCTAGATAAGCCGTCATCATTTTGTTCATTACCCGGCGATTGCGCCATCCATGTGCTCGCCCGGTGTCGGCGGCATTTGTCGCGTCATCCTCTCGAGCTTGGTTCCCGTTCCCGTCCACTCGCCAACACCCGACGCGTCGTGACGCTGCAGAACACGCCCAATTGGCCGACAATGGTCGACTGTCCCATTTGTTCCAAGCCCGTCCTAGAGAGAGACATCAACGACCACATCGACTCGGGCTGCCAATCCCACCTCGCCGACCCAAATGGCAGCACTCAGCAACCCGCCGCCGCCGCCGCCGCCGTCCACAGCTTCTTCCAACCGTTGGCTTCGAAACGCTCCTCCACCAAGCAAGTGACTTCGTCGCCCGTTTCCTCGCCCATACCCACCCGGAATCATCCGGAAGACAAGACCAAACGACGGGAGACTCCTGAATCTCCTCGGCTCCAGAATGCTGCAGCTCCGTCCAACGGCACGAAGCGTTCCGTCGAGGACGGCCCTGCCGAAAATGCATCGTCACCTCCTCCAAAGCGATCAAAAACGACCGCGCTGCAAAAGGTGGCGCCGTTGGCAGAAAGAATGCGTCCCCGTACCCTCGACGAAGTCTGCGGTCAAGAGCTGGTTGGACCCAACGGCGTCATACGCGGCTTGATTGAGCAGGACCGGGTGCCCTCGATGATTCTCTGGGGCGGGCCCGGCACAGGCAAGACGACCATTGCCCGACTTATCGCGCACACGGCCGGATGTCGCTTCGTCGAGATCAACAGCACAAGTAGCGGCGTTGGCGAGGTCAAGAAGCTGTTTGCCGACGCGCGGAACGAGCTGGCTTTGACGGGTAGAAAGACTATTATATTCTGCGACGAAATACATAGATTCAGCAAGAGTCAGCAAGACGTCTTTCTGGGACCCGTAGAGGCCGGCCAAGTGACGCTGATTGGGGCCACGACGGAGAATCCAAGCTTCAAGGTCGTGAACGCACTGCTGTCGAGATGTCGTACTTTTACCTTGGCCAAGCTGTCCGAGGAGCACATTGTGACCATCCTGCGCAGGGCGTTGGAGCGAGAGGGCAACTACGAGGCCTCCTCGGTCGATGAGGAGATGGTCCAATATTTGGCAGCATTCGCAGATGGGGACGCACGGACTGGCCTCAACCTTTTGGAGCTGGCCATGGACCTTTCGAACCGCCCCGGAATGACCAAAGACGACATCAAAAAATCTTTGACCCAGACGCTGGTCTACGATCGCGCCGGTGACCAGCACTACGACACCATTTCCGCATTTCACAAGTCTCTCCGAGGCTCCGATCCCGACGCCGCACTGTACTACCTCGCTCGAATGCTTCAAAGTGGAGAGGATCCCCTATATGTTGCCAGGCGACTGATTGTCGTTGCATCAGAAGACATTGGCCTGGCAGACAACACCATGCTGTCTCTCGCAACGGCAACCTATGCTGCATGCGAAAAGATTGGCATGCCCGAATGCCGAATCAACCTCGCCCACGCCACCGTCGCCATGGCGCTCTCTCCCAAATCCACACGATCATATCGGGGCCTCAACAATGCCATGGCGGCTCTCAGCGAGCCGGGCATCGCAGGACTCCCGGTCCCCGTGCACCTTCGCAACGCGCCGACCAAGCTGATGAAGGAGCTGGGCTACGGCAAAGAGTACAAGTACAACCCAGATTACCTCGAGGGCCACGTGATCCAGGAGTACCTGCCAGAGAAGCTGCGCGGACGAACATTTCTCGAAGACCGAGACCTTGGGACGAAGCTCGACCCGGACATTCCGCACGAGGATGAGGTGTACGAGTACGATCTAGGATGAGCGACGACGAACAATGAATTGATCAAGCAAAAACCCCTCTATCGAAAAAGTCTAGACGAGAAGAAAAAATGCCACCAAACTCCGACCCGTGCCCTCTATGTCTCATGAACGCCAAACCCAGGCAGCTGCTTACTGGACCGACGGCATGGTGCGGCAGTTGTAGCTGGCAATCGCGTTGTCGAAGAAGATGGGCCTCAAGTCCTTGTACCCGGGGTAGCCAACGGTCTTCTCCTTGCCCGAGCATCCGCGACCCCTACACAGACAGCAGCGTCAGCAACACATCAACAACACACAAATACGCGATGAAAGACGGAGGAAAGAATGCCGCAAAACTCACTTGAAGATGTCGCACGTAACCTCCCAGTCGGGGCCGAAGCTGTTCATCTTGCCGCGGCGCGCCGGGTCGTTGACGTCGTAGCACACGCCCATCTCCATGCCGAAGTGCCAGCACGTGCCCTGGAAGTTGTACACGGTGCAGTAGTAGACGCCGTCGCTCTTCCAGCCGATGTTGATGACCTTGGCCGGCTCGCGCTTCTCCAGCGCAGCACCGCCGTCAGACGGCGTGGGCCACTGCGTCGAGGGCTCCGCCGTCGCGTCGGAAGCGGGCTGGGGGAGGGCGAAGGTGCTGCCGAGCAGCCCGAGGTTGAGGGCCGTGAGGGTGATGGCGACCATGGTGACGGTTCTTGGTGTTGGCGTTGAAGTGATTGGATGGGTTGTGTTGGATACGCTGTGCGTGCTGTTGGTAGATGGAACTAAATCTCGGTGTCTCGAAAAACTCTGCCTCGCTCGGCCCATCATGACCTATGAATCCTCGCCCTGCACAGCGCTGCCCATGGCCTGGCCTCGCGCCCGCTCTCCAAAAATACGCTATTGAGGCCTGCAATGGGAGAGGCTGACGGAAGTCTGGGGTTTCTGTGTTTGTTCTCGTGCACGCATGAGCGCGTGGCGAGCGTGAAAGACTTGTCTCGTCCTTTGGCGAACAATCAGCTTTCAGTGTCATGGGGAATTGGCTTTGTGAGAATGCTTCTTCAAAGGGGGGCACGTGGGATCAATGGACGGGTGGGTGGTGTTGGTGTGCCAAGGCTTATTGAGTGGTGTTCTGGGTCGCTTTGGCATAGAAGACTGCACGGAGATCTGGCTTCGTTGCTATGCTTCTGAGTCTACGATTCGGCTAATTGTTGTGAGGTGATCATTAAGGGAAAAGAATGATGCCAGGGTCAAAAAAGTCTTGGGAAAGGAGTCGTCCTGTCCGCTTCTTCATGCCACCTCTTGCACCATACGCCCTCTGCTGAAGGTCGTCTTGCCCGTGGCTCGTTTGGACCCGCGCAAAAGCTCGCCGACTGGAGACTCGACCCACTCGCTGGGGACGGCGATTTCGCTGCCCTGCACCGTCTGGACGTAGCGGACGTAGACGGGATGGGCCCGGTCCACATCCTCCAGCCTCTCGTCCATTGCCGCGTCTGCCTCCACCTGTGCCTTGGTCCTGCGTTTTGGTGCCTGCTTCTTGAGGAGACGGTTGATGGTATCCATCTGAACTTTGTTAGTGGCTGCAACGGCAGAGGCAAAGGGTACTTGCCTTTTCTTCCTCGTTCCGCTTCTCGCTGAGGTTCTTGCGTCGGCGCGCCATTTCCGCCCTCCTCATTTGGTGCTCCTCCGCGGTGAGATGCTTCTTCTTTTGGGCCTCGTTGGAGAGTGCAAGTAGCTGCCCTTCATCAATCGCCCCGCGCTGTCGCCGCGTCAATTTGCTCAGATCGGGTGTAGCGCTACGGCTGCCCGTCAAGGGCGTCTCTTCGTCACTGTCCAGTTCATCATCTTCCTCGTCGTCCTCGGCAATCTCGTCCTCGCCGCCTTCCTCCTCGTCCAGCGAGTCTTCAAGCTCTGACAGCTCCTCGTCGTCGCTCTGGTCGTCCACCATGGCCATCTCCTTGGCTTCAACGCTTGGCACTTCGGGATCGGGACGACTGATGCTGATGGCCGGTTTTGTTGGCTTGGCAGCGCCTCGACCTTTTGCCGGTGGTGTTGGTTCAGGTAGAGCGTCCTCCATGTCGACGTCCTCGTCGGCGTCGGCATCCTCCTCCTCGCTCAAGTCTTCATCCTGGTCATCGTCCTCCCCGTCCTCTTCGCCGTCATCGTCCTCATCTTCCTCCTCGCTCGACTCTTCCACAATTGCCTTCTTGTTGCGCGAGGCCCGCTGGCCGCTGACGACATCGCCGCCCTCAAGCGAGCCGCGCCCCCGGCGGGAGGTGGTGGCCCCGCTCGTAACTTCGCGAAGCTTGTTGGGAGCGGCTTTTACCGTGAGGTGGATCGACTGGCGGGTTTCTTCGGGAGAGGTGCGCTCAATTGTGGCGGAGGTGGGCGCTGCGGCGGCGCGACGAGGACGCGAGGTTGCGGCAGGCGGTTGACTGGTGGAATCAGCATTGATTTGGGCGCGCGAGCGCAGGCGTCGGGTCGTCATGTTTGACGGTGGGGGCAGAGAGGGAGAGGGATGGTTTGGGAAGCAGAAGCTTATGTGGTCCAGTCGCGCATTAAACGGAGCAGTGGCTTGTGTCTGTCTGCATGTGGGCGTGGTACATAGTACACACATACCTTGTGTCTTTGTCTCCGTACCAATCGTCGCTGCCCACCGACGAGTCGTCCTCGGTGCTCAGCCTTCTCAACCGCTTCACGGATCGTCCAGTCATGGTGGCTGCTTCACGTCGTGCTTATCCTGTGCAAAAGGGCTTGTGGTCGGGATGAGGCTTGGGATGCGATAGACTCGCAGCATTCCGCTCGCTATACGGACGGAACCTTGGGAGCTCCAGAGCAGCTGACTCAGCCGAGTTACAAGCCGAGGTAGGTCGACGACCTTGGGCGTAGTCCTCCATTCTTGACAACCCCATCTACGTTTACCACCTACGCGTTCGTCTCCCTCAAAATGACTGGATCCCCTTCCGACCCCAAGCCCGGCATCCCCGCCTGGCAGCGCGCTTCGACTCCTGCAACATCGTCATCGTCGGCTACAGACGATTCGCGTCCGAGCACGCCGAGCTCTCCAAGCTCGACTTCAGAGGCAAAGACCGCCGATGATGCGCAAGAATCGCAAGAATCGCCCAGCAATGACCAGGGACAAAATTCGGGAATGCTGCTGGAGCATGCGAAGCTGTTTCTCAAAGACGCCACCATTCGCGACGCGCCTGCAGAGCGCAAGCGGCAGTTCCTGCAGTCGAAGGGAGTGAATGACGAGGATATCAACGAGTTGCTGGGAAATTCCAAGGATCAGGAAGCTGGGTCAGCTGCAATCACTGCCAAAGAATCTCCACAAGAACCGGCCAAAGTGCGTATCCCACTTGCAATCCAAGCATCATCCGCAGCATACTGATTGTACGCAGGGAACTTCCAAAAGCATACAATCACTTCAAACCACTTCGCAAACAACCTCTCGAGAAGTTCCTCCAATCGTGATGTATCCCGAATTCCTCGCCCAGCCGACGTCCCCGCCCCCACTCATAACCGCGTCCCGAATATTCAACGTGGCGACGGCGCTCGCTGGCTTTGGAGCTGTAACCTATGGCGTGTCCAACTACTTGGTACAACCAATGACTGAGGCGCTCACCGACGCCCGACGCGACTTTGCCTCCAATACGCAAGAAAACCTCGACAAGTTGAACACGAAACTGGAGAGCATGGTGTCTACATTACCGACGGGCCCCAAAAAACCTGTCGCGGATCTCGACAAAGAGTACTCAGATATCGAGTCTGCCTCTGATCCAACAGAGCTATATCACCGAGACATTGGCGTACAAACTTCGCCGTCCCTCTCCCGTCGGGCTTCTCACTCTTCCGAATCCTCTCGATCGTCTGCCGAGCTGACGACATCGCAAAAGCAAGAAGAGAATGTGGAAAAGCTCTCCGGATACGCTCAAGATTTCAACAATCTGATGGACTCCAACATGAAGTCAGAGGAGGCTGTTGCATCTCAGCTGGGGGAGCTGCGCACATACCTAACGGAAATGGCCTATTCGAGTCCTTACTACAGCGGCGACATGTACAGCTCCAGATTCGGGTCTACCAAACGCCCAGAAGACGATGCCATTGAAGCTTTCAAAGCAGACATCAGAAGCGTCAAGGGCGTCTTCTTGAGCGCCAAGAATTTCCCCAGCTCTCCACAAACCATTCCTGGTCGGACCCCTTGGCAGCGATAGGATCGTCACTGTCGAGAGCATTGGTGACACACGGCATGATGCAGCTTACGACTGTGTCAAGCCTTTCACAACATTTCTCTGACTTGAAGTGCCTTGATCAGCAGAGGACGTACAAAGGCGTCCCTCTCGATTCTCGCATGCAACCGCATCCCGCCGCGGCTCGACACATTCGCATCCTTCACGTTTACGCTCTTACGATCTCGTCACCGCAAGGGCGCAAAGAGAGCCGCTGCACAACAATGGCTAGAGACATAGTCCTACCGGCCCAACCGAACTGGTCATTCCAGCTTCTCGTGACATCTTCCACCGCTGCTGCGGTGAATCTCATGAAGCTAAGACACGGAGTTCCATCTGGGCATTGAGACATCGTGTACGACTGCAGCATTGGAGGCCTGTGGCACATTCAGGGAGCGCCACGACAGGCAGGAAAAATGCTCCGAGTCCGCCTCCCTAAGTGACCCGAGCAAATACCCGCCGCCGCATCAGTCCCTCGTTGCACAATGCGGGGCACCGGATCTAAATGTTTTGGACCACTGGTCCATGTGGAGGTGTACTGCTGCAGATTGTCTCTTCTATCGGAGACGCAAGTGGGGTACTCGGACAGGCTCAGCAGACGAGAACACGGCAGCTGCGAGAGCTTGTCGTCCTTCGCGTGAAGGGAAGTTGGATTGTGAGCTGTCTCAGTTTAGGTCGTCGAATGGCAGCTCCATCGACGCAGCCGCGCTGTCGAAGCTCCTTGAATTCAGCTGCTGTGCTTGGAAAGGCAGTTGTCTTGACGTTACTTATCGACCTATCGTCCGGGGCGGGGGTGGTCGTGCACTCGTTTAGCAACGGCCGAACAAAAAGTCGTGACAGCTTTGATCAATTGACGGTCCAGAATAAAAATATGCTTTTCCTGGCACTGCCCTCTCGTGTTCTGGTTACCGCTTTGCTACTTCCGAGACTATGACTTCAGATCTCGACTCGGCACTTTTTACTCGCTTCATCTCGTATCCTGCAAATTGCAATGCCTCCGAAAGTCACCCGCTTCGGCTCGGCAGCGTTCAGGCCGCGCTGCCGAAGTTGTGAAGTTGAACAAAAGACTTCGCATGTACATATACACGCGAAAGCTACCGTTACTTGGCTCGTCTGCTACGGGTCGCTCTTGAACCAAATTTCCGTATCCGTTCGAAGGTCACGGAACTTGGACACGGCCACTCCGCATCGCCGAACGGACGCGAAGGAATCAACCGAGAGTTTTGGGGGCGGGAAGCGGACCGTGGCTTTTACTAAAACACGGTCTTGCCAAGAGGGCATCGAGAAGTCGCATGGGCGAGAAGTTTCCAGCTAGCCCGGAGACTCGGGGAAAGACGTAAAATCGAAATTGGATGAACGGCTTTGGAGTTATGATGACGCGATGAAGGATTCGAGGCTCGTGCCTGGTGTTGAAGCGTACACAGTGCCCTTTCCAATGTAGATCAACAAGATGGCAGACGTCGAGGGCTGGAAGGAAGTGGATGATCAGCGACTCGGTCCCTGGGCGGAGTCTGGACTGCATACGCGACGAGCAGGACTGCACATGCACCAGAATCTGAAGCTCAATGCAGCGAAACTCGACAACGACCTTATTCAAAAAGGCACGCAAGAACAAGAAGCAAAGAGCATCACAAGTGAAAGCCGCAGTCACTGGAATCTGACAAACGTGGAGGGTCTAGGCTCATCCAGTCGGCTGGGACCCAACCCTCATGGCGTAGGACCACCACCGCGCTAGCAGCATGTCATATCAGAACATCACGGGCGGCGAAGAAAAGGAGAAAGGGGGACCTTATCAGCCACAACGGTTTCTGCGGTCTCACAAAATCAGCACCAGGACTGTTGAATTTCCATTGTTACTGGACAAGTGCACTTCACAGGTCTCCTGAACTTGAACGCTCGACCAATGAGTTTACGGAATATAGAGGCACTGCTGCACTCTTTGCTCTACAAGTAGGTTCAGCGCCACTGAACCGATGCACCTTTCCCGATCAGGGAGAAGTTGCGCAAGAATCAACGCCTCTCCGGACCCCGGATAGCCTGGGAAGCTGGTGAACAGACTCCCTCCCAAGAGACTACCTACATGCTGTGTTCAAAAACGATGCCCGGCGGCTGTCGTCATGATTCCTCAAGCCAGTGTGAATACCAGACGGTATCGGGCTGTGGATGTGTGGCCATTGTGTGACAGGGGAACACCTTGGACCACATTGTGATTGCGCCGTGGAGTTTGGACAATCACAAAGTGAGATCGGGGATTGATTCAAATTCTCCCTTTCTCGTTGAATTGCCATGGAAAGCCGCTGACCGAATCGCAATCCGTCTGGCTTCCGTTGATTAGCGCACACCCAATACGCTTTGCGACACTTGACCTCAACCGTAGAAGCGAGACCCCATGGTCAACGCCCAGCTATCCAGCCAACACCAGTGTCGCGAGAAATTGCGTGTCAAAGGATTTTCAAGGCCAGCTCCTTCCCGTGCAGCCAGAGGGCGTCCGGCGTGATCGACAAGCTCGCAAGAAAGCCAGAGGCGCTGCTAGCAAGACGCCATGGGCGGTCGACGCCACCATTTGGTCGAACTCGTGGCATTTGGCTGATTGAATCGCGGGTCAGCGGTACAGGCGGAGCATGTCGAGCGAGAAGGTCTTTCGCTATAAACCACAAGGCGCAGCCGTTGACGGTGAGACTTCTTGCGCCGTTACCAATTGCTTGCACCTACCGAACACGCTTTCCCATGAGCCACGCAAAATGCTCGCCCATTACGAAAGCGTCGTCGTGGAGATTTGGGTCGAGTATGTCCTTGGTCTCCTCGTGATGGCAATGGGATTTGTCGCCCGTTGGAAGGTCGGCGGAGCTCACCTCTCTTGGGACGATTTGTTTGCGGCGATTTCGATCGTACTGTGGACCATTGACCCGGCGCTGGAGCAATACATCAGTCAGTGACTTTTCTCGAATGATGGAGTAAGACTGACCGTCGACAGCAACCAAGGGAACGTTTGTCGGCCTCGACGCATCGACTGCGCAAAAGTTGAGCACGGCAGAAACCAGCTCACTCGAAAAGGGCTCCAAGGCCCTGTTCGCCGCGCGGTTCATCTATGTGACCTTGATTTGGACTCTGAAGGGCACCGTCTTGGGCTACTATTACCGTCTCACGTGAGTTGAGTCCGTCGGAGCAGAAGATCTTGCTGACTTTTTCAGCATTGGGCTGTGGCAACAGCAGTTTGTCAAGTACATGGCCGTTGTCTGCTCCATGTCATGGGTAGCAGTGGTGATTCAAATCGTAAGTTGGCAAGACATCTCCAAGTGACGTGGACTCACACTGCCAGTTTTGCCGCTGCACTCCAATCCAGCACAACTGGGGAATCGTCCCATATGTTGGCGACCAATGCATGCAGGTCTCCTCGTCGCTCATCACGCTCATGATTCTCAACATCGCCAACGAGATTGGCCTAGTCTTCATCCCAATCACAATCATCCGCGAAGCCAAACTGCCGTTCCGCAGAAAAGCAACCCTGGCCCTGTTGCTCTCGTCGTCCTTTTTCATCATCATTTGCGCCCTACTCCGCGGCATCCTTGGATTGAAGGCCATCCAGGATATCGTCGTCTCGATCCACTGGGTCGCGCGCGAAACATTTGTCACCGTTATCGTCATCAACGTGCCCGTCATCTGGCCGCTTTTCCTGGAGCGCACAAAGACCACTCGCGGATCCCCCAGCGCCATGGGCGGACGCATCAGCTGGTACGGTCCGACGTCTCGCGGCCTCGCGCGCACGTTCTCACGGCGCATCTTTCGAGACTCGGAAGGCTGGTTTTGGGGCAGCTCTGAAAAGTCTGTACAAGGCGCCGACGCGTGGAGTTGCGACATCGAATCGATCGACGAGAGGAAGGGAGTGGACTCGCGGTCCATCGAAGTAACGACCGATGTGGAGGTGGTCGTTTCCAACACCGAGGCCTTTACCGCGTCGCAGTTGGACTTGACGCGCGAGTTTTGGCGGTGGACTACGCCGAGGCAGGAGGACGACGTCAAGGGGTCCGGGACAAGACAGTCTGTTTGAATCCATGTTCTTGATTTGTGCCACACCGGGGCCTGAGAATGTGTGTGACTGCGGTCGACTGTCGAGAGACGCTTCAACATCCAGATGCGGCAGCTGCCTGCTTTGCCGCCTGGATTTGTGGATCGAAAGGCAACGGGCCATATTTGCTCGATTCGACCATCTTCCACGCGTCCTTTCGACATGCGATGGCGTGTGGAGGCGTGGGCGGTTGGATCCCGGTTGCTTTGCCATGGGGCCATGTTCGCTCGACATCTTGTCGAGTCGCTCGCTGCTGCGCCTGAGGTCCGAGTCCGAGCCTGAGCCACGATGTGTACCACCGTTGGGCATGCATTATTCTACGAGCCAGCCAAGCGAAAGCCACTGCCAAAAGCAAACCCACGAGCTGGACGTCTGGGCTGCGTCGACTGAAGTTTCGCACCGGCTCCATCCGCGCTTCGTCTTGGATGGTCTTCTCAATAATCAGGTTCATGGCAGCCCCAGGTCAGGCGCCCTCCTCCACGTCATGCGCATGCGCGAGCAATCAAGGCGTCGCTTACTGGCTCCTCGCGTGAGCGACAAGGTACTTGTTCCGGCGTACCGATTATGCGCTGCGGCGCATGGACAGCCCATTCTTTCGATGCCCTCTTATCTCTGCAATTTAGGGGAAATGACATGATGGTCGCCACCAACGCGACTGATAAGGTGACATGGTGTATCGATTCTATTTATTGACCCAGTGCTGGGAACGCGCAGTCGTTGGCTTGCGGCAAAAGTAACCTGTCGGCTGTTGTCAGCTTGTCGAAATGAAAACGAAGTAGAATAAAAAGGTATGTGCGAATAAATGAAGTATGCATCGATTGAGATGACAGGTCTATATGTTGGTACTATACAGTTGGGTATGAAGCTCCTCTCGCCGCCCTGTTTTTCCACACTCCAGCTCTGCATTAGGTTGATTCGTGAAAAGGGTGCCTGCGGCCACCGCATAGGCAGGCAGGTATTTGCTTGGTGGCCATTAAATGCAAAGGAAAATGCTGATGATGCTGCAATCGACCGCCCATCGCTTCGGGTAGGTAGTAGGAAAGAACCGTCTATAGGAAGAAAAAGCTGGTAGCGAAAATGAATGCGGTGAATGCTGTGCAGAGCGTGTACTGTCCTTCGCGCCACAGGACGCGGGGACCCCAGCGCTGCTTCTTGTACATTTCCTTAGGGTGCGCAACGCCCGTCTTGGGGTCGCGCTCCAGGAGCTCCTCGCGGTCGGGCATGCTGGGAGGGAAGAGGGCGTAGCGGAGGGGCTCGCAGCAAGCGGCAATGCAGGTAAGCCACAGGATAGGGGGCCACAGGGCGTGCGTCAGGAGATAGATGAGGAGCGAGCGAGTAGAGTCCGTTGATTCGACGCCGTGGTAGGTGGAGAGACCGACGGCAGCCAAGACGTAGAGGACGAACAGAATGTGCAGGTAGCACTTGCAGTCCCAGATGACGACCTTGAGACGGCGCCACATGGGGGCGCGGTTGGCAGGGTCGCGCTCGTTCATCTCGTCCTTGATGGAACCGGAGGAAGTGAAGCCCTGGGTCTTGCCGCCGAGCCAGGTGGGCAGAATGAAGGACCGGATGATGGTGAGCGTGTGGAAAGGCGCCATCCACATCATGGCTCCGATCTCGCGCTGACCCAGCCTGTATCCAGAGGGGATATAGGTGACCCACTCGTTGATGCGCGTAGTGATGAGGTAGATGAAGCAAAGGCGAGTTTGCCAGCGGAGCTGCTCAGTGTTGGTGTAGGCAACGAGGTTACCACCGCTGATGAGGACCGTGGGGATGGTGATCAAAGAAATAACGAAGAAGATCTTGAAGAAGGCGTCGATGGTGAAAATGAAGCCGGAAAGACGTTGGAGGAAGGTCATTTGGCGGATATCCTTGCCGAAAAGGCAAAACTTGAGCTTGACGGCAGTCTGCAGCGTTCCAAGAGTCCAGCGAGTACGCTGCTTGAGATGGCCGATGATGGTGTCGGGAACGGTTCCAAATTGCAGAGGCTCATGCACGTAAGCGGTCTTCCAGCCGGCACCGAGAAGCATCGAACTGGTGCAGACATCCTCGGCGAGCGAACCAATGGGCCAGCCGCCAATGTTCTCGAGGGCCGCGCGGCGAACTGCATATCCAGAGCCAGTGCACCACGCAACACCAGCGGCGTCCTTGGTGGGCTCCATGACGTGAATGAAGCCGTCAAGGCTTTGGACGAGCGGGTCGTTTTCGGGAACGTTGTAGAACATCTAAAAATATGTGAGCTCGTGTCGCACGTTACACAGCGCATGCAGCAACATACTTGCGGTGGGCAGACAAGGGCCATCTTCGGGTCGGACACCATATGGGCCATGATCGAGCGGAGCCAGTCAGGTTCGGGAATCATGTCAGCGTCGAGAGCTGCGATGAATTCTCCACAGCCGCCAGGAAGCTTCGTCACGAATTCAGTGCCGCCAATCAAGTTTCCGGCCTTGGCGTGGTGCGGGACGCCCTTGATCTTGATGCGTGCAAAGTAGTAGACATTAGGGTACTCGCGGCTGAGATTCTCGACGGCCTCTTTGAGTTCGGGATCAGCACCGTCGTCGAGAACGACAACGCGGAAACGGTCCTGCGGGTAATCGACAGTGGCTGCAGCCCGAGTGGTGTCAAGGACGACGTCGACATCTTCCTTGCAGCAAGTGACGAATACGTCAACCGTGGGAACAATGTCGCCGACGAGCCTCAACTTGGCACGTTGACGACCCTTGACGTGAAGAAGTTGCCACATTTGGTGGAAGAAAGCCGGGCCTGCATGATTAGCGAGAGCACGAAGCGAGGAGTTTCGAACTTACAGGAAACGCAGGCTTCGGCAGCAATGAAAATCCATGCCATGACATAGACCTTGTTGTACTCCTTTTGAGCCATGATGGTACAGTAAATACGGAAAGCAAAGTAAAGATAATAGGCGCCGACGGCCAACAAAGTAGTTATCGGACTGAAGTGGTTGATGGTACGCTTCCAGCGCGGCATAAGGTCGATGTCATCGTGCTTGTGCAGTTTTTCGGATTGGTACTGAGAGTCTTCGAATCTCACGGCGAAAGTGTTTTGGGCTTCCGAGTCGCTGTCAAAGGGGTTCTACGAGGATTAGTGCGGTCCAGATTCTTCGGTTCAGGGACGTACCTTTTCATATTCCCGACCTTTCTTTGCACCTTCTATGGAGGAGAAGTCGTCATCTTCGCCGTACGGGGTTGGCGTAGGGCAGGCAGTGGTGCCGTTTATGGTCGAGTAGGAAATGGTCGAGTAGGTAGCATTGTCTCCACGGGAGTAGATGGCCCGGGGTGGGCGAGGAAGGCCCTCGGAGGATTCGAATCCTCTTTCGTGACGACCAAGAAGTTCAACGGAGGGCGAGGACAGGCGATCTGTGGATTGGCAGGCAGATTGCAGATGGTACCCTGACAGGCCGGGACTGGGCAGGGGACTCATGGGCGGCGAGTAGTCGCCATACCGACTCTCTTCATGGGAGGCCATGGTCGATGGAGAGACTGAACGAGCGTGAGGAGGACAGTGACAAACCAGCGACGAGCAGTATTAAATGAACGAGTGTGGGGTGGAGCTAGCGTCAAGACCAGCGTAGCAGTGGGAGAGGCGAGACAAGTTGCGGTGGAGCAGAGAATCGGTCGACTGATATACAAGAGTGGAAGGGAGATGGGCTCGGAGCATGCGTCTTGCGCGGGTCTTGCCCGTGGCCGCGCCTCTGGCTGTGCAGATGGTCGTGGAGCAATCATCGTAACAGTGTCTAAATTTGTGCCCATGGCCCAGTTCGGTTCGGACATCTCCCGCACAAGAGAGCGGCGACAAGGATTCATGCAAGAGGCGGCAACTCCGCCGAACACGATTCTGACGGCCTTATCAAGAACCATGCACAGAGACGCTGGTACAGGCGATGATCGCCCTCGAGGGCGGGTAGCCCTGCTGAGACTTGATAGCGCATGGCATGCAAGAAGGGCTGGGAAGCAGTCAGTGAGGGGCTTGCAAACAGACTGAATGGGGCAGAGTGCGTGGAATCGTCAAACGAGTGGGCGTGAGGCGGTGCAGGAAATGCGCCGTAGACGGTAGGTGGCAGAAAAGAGGGAGAAAGAAAAAAGAAAAAATACGTAGCAGGCCGAGCGTCACGGCGTTGATAGAGAACTGAGTGGGCCGGACCGGGGGGGGGCGAGAGCAGAGGACAAGGTGCATGATGGAGGTTACGCCGCGTGTGGTGGTGAGGCAGAGGGCCGGGTCACGTGCAGCGCGTGTGATTGGCCGACGTCGTCAACCGCAACGACATCCCGAGTGCCTGTGCTGTGCGACAGCAACACAGTCCACACAGTCCCCGAGCGCACACGACACAGCCCGCCCATGGCCCTGACTGCTGGAAACGCCGCAAATCCGCGATTGATCACCGCATCTGTCGACTCGCTTGCGTCCTATTTTTGAAGCCTCGCTCGCTGCTCTCCGTCCGTCAGTCACTCTCTCATCAGGCCTCCGACGCGCGCCATCGAGTAGCCCTATCGTACAAACGACGAAGCGCCCGTCCATGTAACACGAGATCCTGCCCTGCCATGGCTTTCTCTCTTTCCTTTTCTCCCAGTCTTCTTGTTTCGTGTCTCTGTGCGTCCTCGGTCGTCCAGCGAGCCGCACGCAGTGGCCAAAGTTTAAACGAGAAAGAAAATCCTGTGGCGCCCGTCTCAGGGCGCGGCCCAGCCGAGCGATAACACGGCCACAATGACAGAGGCGGGCGGCGAGCACGAGACGGCCATTCGATGGCGAGTTGCAGGCCCGCGCTCAGGAACAGGATGGAGCCAGGTTGCAAGCGCCAGGGGGTCCCCAGCTCGGCCTCGTACTTGTTCAGACCGGGGACTCCCACTTTTCGGCCTCCCGTTTGTTCGCTGGCAAGCCGGTCCGGCGCGAGCGTAGTCTGCATCGCGCGCTCCCTGCCACGGCCTTGACGACCGCCTATGCCCGCCGTTGCTTTGCTAATGCCGGCCTCGCACCCTTTTCGCTTGCTGCCCAGGCAGCTTGACGGCTCTCGGCAGAGTGTGCCCCCGCCCCCTCCCAGGTCAGGACCGAGAGCCTTTTCCCTCTACACCCCCTCGTCCAGTCGCCCCATCTATTGCCGTATGTGACTGAATTCAAAAACACTTCTGCTGCAAAACCGTCCCGCCCTGGCCTGCCTTGACCGTCTCCGTTTAACATGCATCGAACTATCATGCGTGGCGCGTGGGCCTCCGCGCTGATCGCGGCCCTGCTGGCGTGGCCACTGGCAGTCGTCGCCGATGATGGAGAGACGGAAACCATGTGCAGTCCCGAGTCTGCTGTCAACACGACGTCGCTACGCTACACAATCCTCTCCAATCAGTGGGGCGACGACGGTTCTGGTTTACAATGCGTGACTGTTGGTTGCCGCCCGTCCTGTACCAGGGTGGAATTCCCTCTGCTGACCTCCAACGTGTACAGTCCGAACTCGGCAGCAAAGATGACAACTCGACGTCCTTTAATGCGACCTGGAGGTGGTTGAATACTCGCACAGAGGTAAGACTTTACAGCTGTGTCCCAAGTCAGGCCGCTTACGACTACACGTTTCAGGTCCACTCGTTCCCCAGTGTCATCCTGAATTCCAATGTAATGCCCGTAGTGGTGTCCAACCTGACGTCCATCACCATTGATGCGTCTTGGGCAATAGTCCCCTCTCCTTCTGATGAGACTGAGACCAACTCAACCTTGCTGGCGTCTCTCGACACCGTCGCCGACGTTGCCCTGGACATGTTCCTGGACGATGACCCGCTCAAGTCGTCTAACGCGTCTGGCGCCACGACCGAAGTCATGGTCTGGCAATCTGCATATGGTAACCTGAAGCCGCTCGGTTGGGACACCATTTCGGCAGACCCTCCCATCCGTGAGCTATCCGCCGTCAACTAGTGAGTCGCCTCGTGCGCCTGAAGAAGCCTCTCAGGCCCCCCAAGGGCCTCATGGTCGCATATTTTCAGCATGCCCCTATGCTAACGTCCTCCACCAGCACGCTATACAAGGGCTTCAACGCCAATGGCCAGACTGTCTACTCATGGGTGCCGAACCAGAACCAGTCGACGCTGAACACCGACTTGTACCCTCTTGTCGACTACCTGGTCAAAGATGGCGCCATTTCCGACAAAATGTACCTCGGCCGTTTGCAGTTTGGATCTGAAACGATGCACTCGGCTCAGAACCAAAACATTTCGTTCATCGTGTCTCATATTGAGATGAACGTCAACCACGAGGTTTGGACCCCTCCCAAGAATTCCGGGAGCGGGAGCGGACACCACAAGGGTGCCGCATCATCATTACAGCCAAGCGTCGCATTGATCATGGCGATTGTTTTGTTTTTGGTTGTGTAAAAGGCAACAGCGAGTCGGGTGTTTGGTTCTGGCACTTTTGCTGATTCCTTCTTGACGGCCTTTGACGCTGAAAGTTTTGCTTCGTTGTCCATTTTTTCTTCCATTTGGTTTCCATTACGATTCTACGGTATACCACGGGGTAGGAACGGTTCTCATGTAGTAGTCCCGCGGCGGCGCGTCATATCGAAAGCGGCTACTCCAAGATGTATCGCTTTTGTGCGGCATTCTAATGTAACTAATTGACCAGTCCAATCATGCGTTTTGATAAGCGTGCGTTTGGAACAATATTGGTTTTCTTTTCAGCCACAGATCTGGCCAACGGGCGCGGCTGCATGGTATCGTGTCAGTGGATGCACCTCGTGCATTAGACCATCAGGGATCCTGTAGGCTCCAGGGGGTTGGTATACATGGTTAGGGGCAAGCGTGCATGAAACAGGAACAGACAGCATTAGAAGGACCTTTTTCTTTGCTCTCCTCCACCACGACTAGAAGGGTGTGCGGGAATTGGACAGAAGCAGAGGAAACCCCATTCTGCTGGCCCCACTTGAAAATGGCGAGCTACTCCTCTCGATGCATTGAGAGACGGTGCCAAGAGTGGAGAGCTGCTTCTACAGGATTCGTCCAACGGCGGCGGATGGCAGGGATAGTGGCACTGCAGCCCAGCAAGATGCAGCAATCCAATCAGCACGCGGGCGGAGGCAGCGGCAGGGATCCCGCGTGGACGTTGAGGCTAACGACAGAGCCGCAGGAGGAGGAGGACCAAGTATTTTTGGCCGTGTTGGTGGTGAGATGTTCCTGTGACTCTGGGTCGAATCAAGCTCAACACAAACTCGGCGGGAGGCGCCGTCCCGCTTTCTTGGTGCTCGACATCTGAACAAAGTTTCCGGCGTGGCGGGAGCCAGGTTGGTTGTTCGAAATAAGCTCACAAGCTTTTCCAGGGACTACCGACCGAGCCTCTTCGATAGTCGACGACGACCATGTTGTTCCCCTCTCCGCGGGGACACGCCGTTGCAGTCAGTCGTTGCAGGAAATGCCCGACACGTGCCAGTCTCCAGCCCTGATCGCTGGTGCAGCTTGCGACAGCTGCGCGCACCGCACCGCCTGGCCACATGGACTGACTGTAGTACGTACCGTCACACCAGCCACGACTTGTCCCTCGACGCAACAACTTCCGCAAGGCCAACCCGGTCTTTATGGACAAGTGGGATGTTGGACGACTGATCCAGGAGTCTACTTGCTCGCCTCGCCCTGTCTCATCTCTGGCGGTCGCCTCTCAAAAGCTCCATCAACAAGGTCCTTTGCTCTAGCCGGACGCGCACTTCGTCTGTTGTCGGACAGACCCACTCGCCAACCGCCATATTCCACTTTTCTCGATCTACAGCGCCGCGCTGCATCTCCGTTTGCTGCATCTCCGTCGCACTCCAACGTTTGGCCTGCTGTCCTTCACTTTCCCCCCGCTGCATGTCGAAACGAAGCGCGTGCAAAAAGCCGTCTCGCAGGAGGTTCAGTCTGAATCGGATGCCAGTGGCGATCCCGACGCTGGGCCAGATTCATGCTCTGTCCAGGACCTGGCTCAGGCTCTGTGGTGCGTTTCTGCGACGATTTCTTGATCGTCGCGGTGCATAAGTGTCGTTCCGCTGGTCTGTGAGGAGCTTGGATGCTCCGTACGTACTGTACAGCTGGTGGCACGACTGGTCGTCGTGGTTCTTCCGTCCATTCTTCCTCGGGCGCAGAGTGTTGAGGATGGAGCTGTGAGGCTGAAAAATGGCACGCACACTCGGCTTCTTCCTGAATCGTGGCTGGACGGCTGTTCCCCTTTTCCATGCTATGATTGGACATGCATGGAAGATTCAGCTCAGCCAGGTCCAGCCAGATACATCACCGAGCTCAAAAAGCGGATGCAGATCCGCCTGCCGCCGGTTGCTCAACCAACCAATCAACGCCGCTCCACGCCAGACATGCAGACGCTGCCACAACAAAACGCGCCCGTCCGTCTTATCCGCACCACCCAATACCTGGAGCTTTTCGCCCCTATGTATGTCTGTATGTACCTACCGAATCGCGTGGTGTTGCAAAGGGTACAACGGGGCCAGGATGTCCCTTTGACGCGCTAGTGAATTCTGCGCCACGCCCCAGCATCTTGCAGGTTTATTGATCAAGTATTGTCTTCCTGCACAGCACACAGCACTTGCAAGCGGACATGTCGACATTTTTGCAGCGTCTGCGGTCAGTGACAGTCGACTCCCTCCGCACTCGGCGTCAACGGCATCATCGTGGCCTGTCACACTCGGCTTGCCGGCCGGCGCCACGTCGGTAGTGCATCTCTGGACGATCTCGTCTGCCCCGTGGTGTTCAAGAAATGGCTTTGCGCGTGGGGAACTTCGCTGGGTGCGCGTGCGACCGCATCCTCATGTACTCATGTAGAGACAGGACTTTTCGTGGTGGTTCGTTGGTTGACGCAAGCGCTGACGACGCGCGGCGATCCCAGACACTTGCGAAGAGACTGCGGCGGCCAGCCTCACTCACGACCTTTCCCTGCTCATACTGATTCCTTGATGAGTCGCAGCGCAGATGCCACTTGTATGGCGGTGATGTGCGGACTCGACGCGAAGCCTCGCTGCCGAAGAGTAGGGCGTGTGTGGGGGCTCTCCGCCTTGAAACGTCATAGAACGCGCGCGCTGCACGGCACTGAAACTGGGTCAAGAGCGTTGAATGACGTGGAGGCGCGAGAGCTTGCGTGTTGTGGGCGCTGGGTTGTGGGTGTCGTGGCGGTGCTGTTGCTGTTGAACAAATGGCACCGGTCAGGACGGGTGGTGGTGTCAGTGTGCGACGCGAAGCCTCGCCATGCTACCATGGCTGGCTGACGAGTAGGTTTCGATGGAGATGTCTCGCAGCCTTCATTCGCTCCCTGTCTGAAAAGTGGCGAGGAGAATCGTGGTAGGTGGCTCAATGGCGGCCATCATCTTGTCTCAAGATCGAGCAAGATGATGTGGCACCGTCTCTGCCCTACCGGCGTAATTACGTCGTGTGTCTCTTTTCTCGAGTCTTTGGGATCTCTGTGTCTTTGATGAGAGCCTGGAAACCGTGGAAACAATCTGTTCTGGTCGATTCATGGTCGATTTGTTCTGTGGCGTACGACATTTTTTAATTGCTAACTGCACAATCACTTGCTCAAAAGCCAAGAACGAGACGAAAGGCTCCAGAGATCTCAAAGCAGACAGGCTGACTTCTTCAACTGAATGCCGATACAACCTGACCGCGGCAACACAGTTTCCTAGTTTTTGTGAGTTCAAATACTAGAACACTTCTCCGCAGAAAGGACAGTCTTGAAAGCCTGCTAAGTTCGTTTCCAGAACCCCAGTAGTAAGAGAATCAGGAGCACGCTCAGCTTCCCGTTGTCGACTGAGAGCGCCGTCCCAATCTCTTCGGCAAGAGCTGAGATGGGCGGCGCAGACACAAAAAAAAAGCCCAGCTCAGATTCGCAACATTGTGACAGCTCAACTCTGCAATAAGTTTTACCCAGGTAGAGACACATCCTCAACCCTCGAGGCGTCTGAGCCAGGCGAAAGTGAGACAGAAGACAAGCCACGACGTGACCCCCCAACACGTGGATGCCATCGTGCCGTTTCTAACACTAAGTGTCGCAGGCTTCTTCCAGATCTTCTGTTCCTGCGGACAAAAGCTTTTTTCGTCCAATCGCCAAACACGAATGTAGAACTTCCGTCGTTCCCCTGCTGTATGGCTTAATTTCAAAAACGAAACTTGCGCAAAAGACGATCGAAGCGATTCAGAGAAAGCCCTGTATGATTGATTTCGCGTTCAGGAAGATTTGGGTTTGGTTGTACCCTGTCATGGCGGGAGTATATCCAGGTAAGTCCAACTAACACCTAAAAGGGATCTGGAAATAGAGAAGGGCGCGAAATATAGTGGTGATATGATGGGACGAAGCGCAGAAGTAGTTGGTCTAAAAGAATGACCGCCAACGCTCAATCAATCCGCCATCACAAGTCATCCCCACCGCCCAAGCAATGCAGCGAGCTCAAAAACGCCTGGACAATACTCCCCCTCCTGCTCCTATTCGCCTCGTCATCACCTTCCAGCAACAGTGCCTGCTCATTGCCAAAGAGCCCTATGATGGCGTTGGACCAGTACTGCGCGCCGTGTCTCATCGAGCAGCCGGAGCCGACATCACTATCCGAGTCATCAGAGTCATCTGAATCGTCGTCTTCGACGGCAGCATAGTACAACTCGTCGCTGTCGTCGTCGTCCTCCTCCTCAGGCTCAACTTCGACAGGACGCCCCTTGCCCTTTTCCTTGTCTCGCGCCTCGGCCAGGGCCACGTCGCGTTCCCACTGCACGCGCTCAGCGTGTCGCCGCTCGACGAGGGCGACCACCGGCGCGTTGACGGCCCACTGGGCGTCGAGGGCTTCGCGGTACTCCGGCTTGCGGTAGGGGTTGCCGAGATCCAAGAGGCCGGAGTGTCTGCACCACGCGTTGCGCTGCCAGACGGGGTCGAAGGGCGGGCCGGGGGTGGACAGGAAGTCCATATACGAGTCCTCGGACGCCTTCGAATGTGCGGATAGGGAAGAAGGGGGGCGAGCGTCGTCATTCTCCTGGGTCTCTTGGCCCTCGTTTCCTTCGTCTTCTTCGTGCTGCGCCGCTTCTCCCTCTTCTTGCGTCGCTTCTCCGTTCTCTTGTTCCTCCTCTTCCTCTCCCGGGTTTGCTTCGTCCTCCTCGTCCTCCTCGCCCCTTTTCGCCTTGTGTCGCTCACGCTCCGCCATCCTGTCCTGCAGCACGCGCAAAAAGTCAAAAAAATGCACCTCAATCGGCCGCCTCAGCGGATCCCTCATATCCAAAAACAACAACGAACCACCACCCTTCGCAACGCCCGGCGCAAAGCCCAACCCAGGCCACTCCGGCGCCATCATGGCCTCCCACAGCACATACGCGACGAGGCGATCGCGGGTAGTAAGCCAGGCCGCAACGACGCCCGCCTCAGCCAGCGCGCGCTCAAAGTGCGGCCAGTGAGCCAGCGCAATCTCGGTGCCCTTCAGGAGGTCGACGTAGCCATGGGCGCCGCCGAGCTGCGGACACGCGTCCGACAGGCTGAAGGTGTCGTCGAGCGGGACGGCGGGCGTGGCGGGGCCCGCCGTCGACGCCGTCCACTCGGCGCTGTACGCGCTGCGGTCGCGCCTGCACACGTCGCACGGGTACGGCGTGAAGAGGCGGCGGTGCTGGGTCTCGGTGAAGCAGAGCGGGATCGTTGACGGTGCCCCCGGGCTGATGTGCTGCGTTTTGTCGCGTCTCTTCCGTTTCTGGTGCGTGTTGCGGATGAGGCGCTTGGTGTTGATGCGCTTGTCGATTCTGCTGTTGCGGGTTTCGTCCCATAGCTTGCGGATGGGAGGAGCCATGATGGACTGAAAAGCGTCAGTGGGTGTGAGGGGAAGATCGAAATATTTGGAAATGATAGACTTACTCTAGGACTGTGGTGTCGAGAAAGAATTTGGAGTTATATCCTTGTTGTGCTGAACTCGCAAGATCGAGTGAGATTGTTTGCTAGGGCTTGGATTGAAGGGAGAAGACAGCGGCGAAGAATCTGCGGCCAGGAGTCCTTTTGAAGAGGAAGTAAAGGTCATGTCCCAACGAGATTCTTCATCTTTGGGTCACCTAAACCAGAGTTACGCCAGCATACATTGACAACATGGAGTTTTGGAGATTTGACTGAGGAAAGAACCTCGATATTCGTTAAAATGTCGCCGAGTTGTTGTACGAAATGAACCGTCAAGCAAAAGAATCCATGCCGAGAAAAAGTCTAGATTCTCATGACCCAGAGAGCCAGCGCGAGTGTTGGGTATTGACAGGGAAAAGACCGAAGACATTCAACTCTGGTAGGCATCCAGAATCCTGTTCAACCCTCTCTTCCGCAACATAACCAAGGATGATGAAAATCGTCAAAGAACCAGTCTCGGGGAGAAATTTCAAACCTATGTACTTACACAGTCCACAGAATTAGACAGATACAGCATGAACAACTCACTGATCAGCGACTAGCGCCCTCGCATCTTCCACCGCACACCTGGCCACTCTTTTGAGGACGGCCTTGTGGTCCGCCTCTCGGAACCGCTCCCAGTGGTCCAAGCCCTCCTTGGCTTGGATCGAGAGCGTCTCGTAGCCCTGCTTGATGACCTTGCTGACTTCACGTGGGCTCAAGTTCTTACTTCTGACTTTGCCCTTCTCGTCACCCTGCAGCAAATCGTAATAGTGACTTGACACGCTGATGAGGGTCTCAATGGAGCTCGACGATTGGTGCTTCGACAGTTCGTACGCGTCGCGGAACTTGGTGAGAATGTCGCCATTTTCGACGAGCTTGTAGAATAGGTCGTCGTATGCCGCCGCATTGGGAAGGAAAGTCTCTCCGGTCGACAATGATAGCGCAATTAGATTGACGGTGTCATCAATCAGACGGGAAGACTGGTGCAATGTCTTGATGTCCTTGGAATACGTCGTGAGGAAGCGGATAAATGACAGCAACGATCGCCATAGTTCGGACCAATGATAGGCTACTACAATTTAGCACGTGCGAGAGGGTTGAGGACGAAGACTTACCAAATCGAACCCGAGATCGTCCCAGGAATGATATGAGCCGCAAAATCACACCGACGCAAAGGCTATTCAGTCAGCGACGAACAAAGCAACAGATCAAGGGGCTCACGTGTAAAACTCTGTGTCAAGACGTCTCCTCAGATTGTGGTTGATTCCGTCGACCATAATGTCCAGAATCGTAGCAGCGATAGCCCGATCTCCTTTGAGGAGCGGCAAAAATGGTTGTCTCTGCCTGCAGAGCCGTACCGGTGTCTTGCTCTCATCGCTGCAGATACGCTTGGCGAGTTGGGGGTCTTCGATGATGATGTGGAGAATGAAAAGGTTCACGTGGGTATAGAGCGCCGTCCTTGGAGACCGATGAGCATGCTGAAAAGTGTACGAAGTGAAAGAGAGAAACGCGCTAATGGGTGAAACGTCAGTCTTGCTCGCCGCCGGCTGCGTGACGAGATTAAAGCAAAAGAGTTTGTTGGCGTTGGCAAAGTCGTAAGTTGACAGGAGAATGGCGGCTTCTGCTCCAGGTCTGTTCGCGTTAGCGGCAAGTCCTATACGAGGTACGTCAACTTACAAAGTTGCAAGCAATTTTTGTGCCTCCTCTTCAGGAACTGACGATTTCTTGTTCGAGCCCGTCAGGTACCCAATGGCGCTGCCAAGGGACCAGCCCTCTGGAAGGTCGTCTTGGACAGCGACGTACTTGTCCCTCGCGTCCCGGCAAGTGTTTCCCACACAATGCACCGTCTTCTTGATTGCCATGTCGTTGACAAAATCGTCAAGGCGGAGTCTGTACGGATTCTGGAATTCAAACTTGTTGTAGTTGACCAGCAGCCCGAGGAGGATAAAGGGATCGAGTATTTCGGTGGACGATTCCGAATCTTGAACAAACTGCATCCCGTCAGAACGCTTCAGTAAAACGAATGCACAACAAACCTTCATGAGGGACGGGAAAAGATCGCGGTGCGTAAAGTACGAGATCAGCCCAGTCGAGTACGCCCCCGATGTGATGGACAGGCCGACCCTAATGGCCTTGCAGCGGATCTCCACTACTCTTGGGTTAGCTAGCGCAACAAGCTGGACGCTTCGTACGTACTGCTGCGGCCGCTGCGGATGATTGTGTCCAGCGCGCCCACCAATTCTGGCAGAACCACGTCTGCATTGTCCAACCCAGCGAGCACGGAGAGGATGTCGGAACTAGGATTCGTGTACTTTTTGCTCAACACGGCGCCTAGAAAGACTGTTAAGGTCTGATACGTGTGAGTCGGCAGTCGGTTTGTAGGAAGCGAATGCGCAGCTTACATCGAGGGCGATGTCGTCCGAGGGGCCTTGGGCATTCTTTATGCGGGCAATGGCGCGAGAGAAGAGCTGTTGGGCAGGGACCTGGAGAAGATGTGAGCAAGTCGATAAGCGCATGGACGCGGCAAATGTACCTGAAAATGGAGCATGGCGTCGGCGCTCAGGTCGCCCAAGACGCGTCGCAACCGGGGTGGATCAGGCTTGAGGAGGAAGAACTCCTGCCAGAAGCCCTCCGAGAACTCGGGCTCGTCATCTTGCTCGGTGAACAGGAGTTCGTACAGCTGGACAATCTTTGGCGTGAAGGTTTCCGGGCGAGACTGCTGAGTCAAGGGCGAGGGCTCCATGGCGGGGGCCTATGGGGCAGGGCGTCTGGTGTGAAGAGACGGTGGTGTTGAATGATTCCCGCGACAAGGCATCAATCGGCTAATAAGGGTCCACTGCGCCGACGACCGTCGTCATCGCCGCGTGGGGTCCCCGGCCGCAGCGATTCAACAACACCACACTCTCACCTGTCGTCAATGGCCTCCGCCGACCCGCCAGCCTTCCTCCTCGCCCTCTCCGGTCCCTCCTCGAGCGGCAAGACCACGCTTGCTCGGCTGCTCCGCGACATCCTGCCCTCGGCGTACATCTTGCATCTGGACGACTTTTACAAACACGACTCGCAAATTCCCGTCAACGGCGCCGGAATCCAAGACTGGGACTGCGTGGACGCCATTGACATCCCCCCGCTGCGAAACGCTCTCGAACACATCAGGGCTCATGGGACACCGCCGCCAGACTTTGTCAGCAAGGAGGACCAGAACGCCGTGGGCGAGTGCGGCATCTCGAGCGCCGTGGTCGACAGGTGCCGTGAGAGGGTGCTGAAATTCTTTGAATCTGTGAAAGACAAGTGGGGCGCGAAGAAGATTGCCATAATCGACGGCTTTCTGCTCTTTTCCTCGGAAATGGCGGACCTGGGAATCTGCGATCAATTTGACTTGAAGCTGTTCTTGCGCACGTCGTATGCAACAGCCAAGACACGTAGAGAGGCGAGGAGCGGCTACGTCACGCTCGAAGGGTTCTGGCAAGATCCTCCAGGCTACGTCGATGACATTGTGTGGCCCAACTATGTCAAGGACCACAAGTTCCTCTTTCAGGACGGCAATGTGGATGGTGAGTTGGATCAGGACGTGTGCCAGACGATAGATGTGCACGGCATGCCCACGGATGCCCAGGGCGACATGGGCAAAGTCTTGGAGTGGGCCACGGACACAATACTTCAGCGGTTGAACAATGTTTTCCAATAGAAAGGGCTGCGGCGCAGCGGGTATCAAACGGGGTCATCCAAGTCTTCAGCTCGTCAAGCGCAGAAAACCAAAGATGATGTTGAGCAAAAAGCCCGTCAAGACGGCAATCTGCCGCCTCCTGCTCCAGACTCCCTCCTCTCTAAACCCCCATCCCAGAGCCCCAAGCGGCCAAAAGAAACCCACCACGTTTCCATGTAGCATGTCATCCAGTCCGCCATTGTCCGACCATGTCGCGCTGCCCCATCCGCCGCCTGCGGCATCGCCCCCAGCGTCCCCTCCAGCCCCGTCTCCTACTCCCACAGGCCGGTTTGCATTGTCATTGTCGAGCCAACGATCCTCGAGCACGCGCATCTCCGTCACAGAGGGCATCGTGTCCGGTGTGTGCGTAAACGACAGGTTGGCGCGAAACTGGCTGCGCAGAGCAGCCACCTCGGCAGCCGTGAAGCCCGCGCTGAGCAGGCGGTCGAAGCCTTGCGGTGCGGCAGTCGTCGAGCTCGCGGCATCTCCAGCTGCACATGATGTAGCTTCGTCGGCAGCGCTGCTGCTTCCCGTTCCCGTCAGGCTCCCGGCTTGGGTGCGCGGTGCACCAGATGTGAAGGCGGCTGTGAGGGCAGCTTTTGCGCTTGCCGCCTCGTTCTTCTCGTCTGTAAGCTGCGACGGTGTGAGGGTATCGCCGATGGAGCAGTGAATGTACAGCTTCCGAGGCTCTGGTGGAGCGTCATCGGGGGCGCGTTCTTTGCCTTTGCCTTTGCCGGTGTCAGTAGGAGAGGTGTCGGGCGGTTTGGCGCGCGGCGGAGGTGGCGGTGGGAGGCTGAGCGACGATGTGAGCGGCGCAGTGTCGGCGAGGACTTTGCCCGCGTGGATTAATCGCAGTCGACTTGAGGCATGGGTTGCGGGGAGATGTTGGCGGATGAGCTGCTTGAGCGAGAGGGCGGTTGTAGTCTTGGGGTTGTGGATCGGTAGCGGCAAGTCTGGTATCGAGGCTGTGAAGCGGACAATGAGGATAAGGTCGGGCGGGAGGGCATCCGCCATTGCAAAGGGTTTGGGAGTCGAAGTGGACGGTTGAATGTGGAAGGTTGTCGTGATACATGGATGCCGAAAGCTATGGCGGTCGGCCGCCAGGGTCCTTGTCGTTCAGCCTGCAGGCCATCAACAACCCGTTTCGAGAACCTGAGCAACTTGTGTCTTTTGTTAATAATGTCCAAATCGCCTCAAATCAGAATTAAGCCGGCACCACTTGACAATGCAACACAAAAATTCTACGAAGCAACCTCGGAAAGCGATATGCGGCCTGCAGGTGCTCCTCCGGTTAACTCCATGCACACGTCATGAATACCAAGGGCGGGATGGAGCCTCTCCGCAGTACTTATGTGCCTCGACTCGCCGCTATTCTGGGAGCACAACATAACATCGACAACACCGACACCGACACCATGGCAATCATCCACGTTGTCCAATTCGGCTTCAAGCCAGAGGTGCCCAAGGAGCAGATCGACGAGGTGTGTATTTAAATGTACTGTACATATATGTACTGTGTCTGTCTTCTGAGACTCCTGTCCAGGTCTGCCGCCGAGTTTTGGCATTGAAGGACGAGTGCATCCACCCGACCACAAAGAAGCCGTACATCAAGTCGTTTATCGGGGGTATTGACAAAAGTGAAGAGGGACTCCAGGTATCTTTCTTTGTCGTCCTCTATCGTATCCGCCTCTCTGACAGCCGGTTCCAGGGCGGCGTCACTCACGTCTTCGTTGCCGAGATTGAGAGTAAGGAGGACCTTCAGTATTACCTCGAAAAGGATCCAGTTCATCTGGCCTTTTCCAAGTCTGCGCTGCCTTTGATTCAGACTGCCCGAGTGGTGGATTTCGAGCCCGGGAGGTTCTCAAAACTGTAGTGTGGTATCCAAAAAAGCACGAGACCGTCCAAGCAGTGTTTCTGCTATCCCCAACGCCTTTCCATGCAACGCCATAAGTAGGAAGACCCACGGGTCCTTGGTGATGGTAATTAGTTGACGCTGAAAGATTCTCCACATCCACATTGCTCCGCTGCAAAAATTTGTCAGAATTGATGTCAGAGTACAAGGGGACAAACTTACTGATGTTGGGGTTCTTGAAGACGAATCTCCGGCTCAGCTTGTCCTCCACCCAATCCATTTCGCTTCCGAGAATGTGAATGAGGGCCTTGGAGTCAATCAAGACCTTGACGCCGTCTTGCTCGACCACGTCGTCAAACTTGCCGGGCTTGTCGACGTATTCCAAGTGGTATGCGAGACCGGAGCAGCCCTTGGACCTTGTCCCCACTTTGATCAACTTTGGCTCAGGACCATCCAGCAGCTCGCGCAGTGCAGAGACAGCTTGAGGGGACAACGTCATAGCGGCCTTCTTCGGCTTAAACTTGAAGCGACTCGGCCTCTCCCTGGATGAGGGGGCCGGCTTTGGTGCAGTAGCGGTCTGTGACTCTTGCATCTCGGTCTCGGAGCTGGAGATGGTGTTGCGGGTCTTTTGGGTGGGTTCGGGTGATTGGAAACGATGTCCAGCCATTCGCGAGGGGCGCTTCTCGGCGTTTTCAGACTGGTTGCCGACGAGGGTGGTGTCCCGAATGTCCTTGGACCGCGGCGGAGCCGGCGGCGGCTGGAGGTGATGGGGCTGGTATGCGGTCGCTGTTTGGAGAAAGCGAGCCTGGCGGACAGCCGACCATGAGTGGAAGCATTGAGGGCATCGGCGAGCAGCAGCCAGCGATGACGAAGTGGCGAAGCGGAAGAGGGATGGCGCAGCGGCGAAGGCGCCGGTCACAGCAGGCGTGGCCGACATGTTGAGGTGTGATGGTAGCAATGCGTGGGACAGGACAAGTTGCGATGTCGAGATTCAGGATCGGTGGGTTGACGGGAAGCTGGCAGTCCGGTAGTCATAAGCCGCGGCGTTGCGCGCCATCGTCATTACGTTTTGCCGACCAGCCAATCAGGGGCCACGCAAAGTAAGAGACCCCAGCTTACCAATGCGGCAAGCCCGTTCGTCCTGTCACCGCCACTTTTCAACGTCACAAACGTCAACACCAGCACTAATACCAACTTCATCAATTCACTTGTCTCGTTGATTATGTCAATCATCAACGCAACTCTTACTCTGCAGGTCCATCTATAAACAGCCATTTCCTTGCTCCTCTGTCCTATTTCCATCCTTTCTTTGCTCTTCATCAGTCTGTTTCATCCACGTCTAAATATACTGTTTCTCAATCTCAATCTTTCTACTCGGCCATCCAGTATTAAAATGGCAGACCGTTGTGCTCTCGCGCGCCAGGATGAGCTCGGCGAGGCTCATATGCGTGCCATTCCCGTTTCCGTCGGGAGAATCCAAGGCCATCGCCAGAGATGCAGCTACGAAGGCTGACGAGCAAGAATCCCGCCGCGATCAAGCCAGCGTTGGCGCGCGCGGGCTGGGCTAGGGCTTTGGGCGCAAAAGAACAAGACGGAGGGACAGGCCTCACCGCCCCCTCGCGCTGATTGGAATCACTCCAGTCTCTGCAGCATGTTGACGAGCAGCTTGCGGTTGATCATGTTGTCATCGGCAACAAGGATGCGCTCCATGAAGACTTCTACCTACCATATATGCAAATCTACTAGAAATATGGCGTACGTTGGCCACCAGCGCAAGATCAATTCTGCCGCATCCAGGGGGCATTCTTTCACTGCCAGAGCTGCGTCTGGGGAGCTGTCATTCGCTGTAATTAGATCATGGGAGTGCATCGTTTCTTGCAGTTCTTCTAGGTGAGCAATTCCCATCGAACCTGCCTTCAGCCTCCCGCAAATGCACCAAGATTTCCTGTTCGGGCGTAGCGCCACTTTGCACCCACAACAATTCGGCAAACTCCCGAGTTGCGCTGCTGCTTCGACCAAAGCAACACCACATCCTTCTCGTCGTCAAGGAATTGCTCCAGTCCGGGTCCCTTGCCACTCGCTGCAGAGTTACGAACCTTCCATGAAGCCGAAGCCCCATTCGCACCACCAAGACTGCGAACAGCATCCAGCCCTCGCCGAGCCAACGATGTTTTCCTGTAACGTTTTGATCACGATTGCTTTCACTCTTGCAATCATCTCTCAGAATCATTCCTTTGGCGGTGCAGCCCCCGTTTCCTGCGGCATGCATTATGGATCGGCAAGTCTCAACTTCAATGGATCCTTGATCTTCGGCGGCTACGACAAGAGCAGGGCCATCGGCAAATCAGCACAAGTCGCGAACAACAGCGTACAGTTGCTCGACATCTCATTGGGGGTCGAAGAAGGTGCCTCGCCCTTTGCTCAGGGCTTCACGTTGAAGTCAGGTCTCCTGTCGAACCCGGTTCCCAGTACGATAGACCCCTTGATGCCTGGGCTCTACTTCCCAGCGGCTGGACGCTCCCCTCTCGCGTCTCATCTTCCCGTCACCTTCGATCCGACCACTGGCTACTTCCTGTGGAACGTCGATGACCTGGCCTGCGAAAGACTCATGACGTCTCCGGCTCATATAGCTTTCACTTTTCCACCTGCAGCAGGACAATCGGACAATCCCACAATCAAAGCGGCACTCCGGCTCCTTAGCCTGACCCTGGACGCCCCACTCGTCGAAAGCCCAACGCCTTATTTCTCTTGCACCAGCATACCCCACAGCAACAAAGCCTATTTGGGGCGCGCTTTCTTGCAGGCTGCTTTCATCGGAAGGAACTTTCACCCCGATGTCTCTTGGCTGGCTCAAGCTCCCGGTCCCTGTCATGACAAAACCGCCCTTGGGGTGATGGTCAAGGAACTTTCGATGTCTAACACTGACATCGAGAGCTCGGAGGCGAGCAGCGACACGTGGATGAAGAGCCGGGAAGACCACTTGACGCCTTTGCCGGAGCCAAGCACTACCGAGTACCCAGACACTTCCAACGCTTCGCCAAAAGGAGGAATGTCAACCGAAAAGACGTCGACAGGGGATATGGCAGAGAAACCAATGTCAACAGGAGAGATCACGGCCGTCATCTTCACCACAGTCCTTCTTATCGTCGGCGCCATTGGAGGCTTCGTGTGCTTGACATTGAAACGCAGGCCAATCCAACGCTGCGAACACGGTTGTCCTGACGAGGCGCACGTTCTGGCATGTCCACGCTTTGCGCACCCGGTTGTCGAGATGGAAAACTTCAGCTCCCGAACGACACTCGCCTGACAAAGCGGTTGCCGCGGTCGAAAGCCTGACATGGCCGACTTTACTATCTTCTCTCGTACTATATTTTGGATTCAAACAAAAGCTCGATCGAGCAGTGCGCAATGCTTGCACTTTGGACACACGGATAGAAAAGGGTAGAAAAGGCACGGGTAGAAAAGGCACGGGTAGAAAAGGCAACAATAGAAAAGGTAGAGGCTTTTGAGGTGGATGAAATCACAGAAATGGAAAGATTAGTTTGATTCATTTACACTTGTTCTAACACCGACTGAGCACCCAATCCTCCATGTCCATGTTAATTACACATTTAGCTGGTGCCAGAGCAGCCAACAAAGTTGTTGCCACTGGCGCCAGTGTGAGTAATGGTACCAGCCCACTGGCAGTTCGAGTTGAAGACGACGCGGTCAGCGCCAGGGGAACCTTCAATGATGTCAGAACCAACACAACACCTCACTATTCATGCATCTGCAAAAGAGAACGAAACCACATACCACCACTGTACGTTCCCGAGGTCAAGAGCGGCCACTCCTGGTACGGGCCGTTGACGACAAAGTCAAAGCCCTCGTAGTTGTTGTAGGTGTGCGGGTAGTCGTTGCTGCCGACCGTGTTGCCCGCCTCGTAGTAAGAGCAGCCGGCACTGACGGCGGCACTCTGCTGGCTGGAGCTGTACGACGTCGAGCCACAGGTAGTCGACGACTGGCGCGAGACCAGCTGGTGGTCGGCGGGCATGGGGGTGGCGAGGGCAGTCAGGGGGAAAGCCAGTATAGCGGCGGCCAGGGGGAGGAGGGTCTTGAGGATGGACATGGTGGCAGTGTTTGAAGACGGGATTGGTTGGCTGGAAATGAGCGAGTGGATGGTACGTATGGTGTCAATTCAGTACATCTGGCGTGAGAAGCGCTGTGAATATATACGACATGTATGCGTCGCTGCAGACAAGAGAGACGCGCGAGGCCGTGACACGGTGTCGTCCATGTTTGCTACGAGCGCTGCTGAATCGAGACGCGTGCTATCTTCACGGTCGAGGCACTGCCGGCCAATGGCGCGCCCACGAGATAGGAAACGTCTACGAGCACGGCAGCCGAGCGCTGCACAGTCGCTGGTAGCGTCGGCACACCAGCAGTAGATCAGTGCCTGCTGCTCGGCTAGACGGAGGGTGGTGGAGTACGGAATGGCTGGCCGTGGGACAAGCGTCCAAGATGGAAGGTGTAGGTAGTGTTGAGGAATCATGGCGACGGAAGGGCGTGCTTAGTCTCCATTGGATCCGGAGATACGAACACGCTGCTGTTCACCAAGGAACCAAGCCTGGCTCTGCTCGTATAGATAGATACATGTTGCAGACCTGATCTTCAGGGCACCCGCTGCGTGACTGAGGCGACGAGAGGGGGTGACCAGGGGTGAGAAGCTGGAAACGGACAAGACCGACGACGACATGAATTGCCCGTGGACCAACCAGTCAGAGACGCAAAGAGCACCCTCGGCGTGACCGATGGAGGTTAGAGGTTGGTGTTGCAGGAAACAGAAGCGTAGCGAGGAGAGCGGCCAAGCCTTGCCTGAAGCGGCAGGCGTTCAACTCGTTCCTCGCGTCGTCGCCGGTCGACTTTCACCTCTCCACCACGAGCCTATCTGCCTCTGTTGATTGGGTCCACGACCACGGCTTCATGTTTCGGCCGCATTTGGTGTATCCTGTCGGACCTCGCCACTGTCCAGCCCGCCAGCCCGCCGTCGACCATGGCCGCGGTCGAGCCTCTGCTCCAGTCCATGCTCCATGACGTCGTTCCATGAATGTGCTGGCGGTGACCATTGTGCCTCTGCGGCTGCCTAGGCCTCTGTTTGCTAACCTCCTCACCAACTCTCGCTCCAATCGCCGTCAACTCACGTCTCGACCGCATCTGCTCCAGTCCGTCAGCATGGCAAGCAAGGATCCTATCTATTCCCGCTTCCAGAGCAGCAATTCTCTCCACGAGACTTTTGCGTTGGCTCTCGCGCTGCCTGTCCAGACTGCCGCTTCTCAAGATGACACGGAGGCCGTCGAAGCGGCGCTGAACAAGCTGTGGAAGCTGGTGCTCGACACGGCAGATCAGACACCGCCAAGCCAACAAACGTATCTTGTCGACGTAATCCAGGCTCTCAAAAACACGAAGGACGACGGGAAGTGCTGCACGGTCTGGGGCCAGCAACAGAGCTGGGCGGATTTGCCTCTACTTGGACCCGCGATGCGCGAGAAATGGAATCAAAGTAAGCAGTTTCCCCCGGCGCCTCGTCTGGTAGCAAGTCGCACTTTCTGACCATACACAGGCAACAAGAGCTCGGCCCCATGGGTCAACATCAACGCTTTCGCCGCACGTCTCACCGCGACCAACATCTGCGACTTTTCCCTCTACGCCATCTGGACCCTGCGCGAAACACTCGAAGACCCCGAGGTCTCGAAAATCGCCGTTGAGACCGACTCCACCGCGCTGCACGCCGCCGCCGTATGGCTCGAGTATGCGGCCGAGTCGCTGCGTAGTCTCAGCAAGGAAGAAAAGACGTTCGATGGGAAGATGGCCAAGCCCGGACAGAGCCTCAAGGATAAGGAGTGGAGAGGGTATTGTCAGGAGCGGTGGCAAGAGTGGGCTCGTCGCCTCTCAAAGGTCGCGGCTGAGAAGCCTGATTTGGCGCCTGTGCTGGACAAGGCTGTTGCGGAGGTGGACAAGCGGTGAGGTGTCTGATGGAAGAATGTTGGCCATGGGTCTCTCCGCTTTCGTCTCAGCTGCTCTCGATCCACGTATTAAAAATACTGAATCGGAGGAAATTTAACGACTATATCTCCTAGGCCTTTGGAAGGAATGGGAGCGGCGTTGGTTCGCGAGCATTTCCTGACTGGCTTCTGCCGAAAAACTCTCTACCGTGCAGACTTGGTGCCTGAAGTCCTGCCAGCTGCGTGAAAGAAAGCAAGGAAGGAGGGAATCTTGACGCTGATGAGACTACCTCTGGCTCCTTTATCCTATCGATCATTGTCACCACGACCAGTGCCACTGCTATTCAATCCCAACTTGGTAGACCGGAAAGTGTGGCAGGAGAATTCTGAGCAAACGCCGAAGAATTTTCAGACATGTTGCAAAGCCTGTGCTAATGGGGTACCACCAGTACGGAATCACAGGTCCCGAGGCCAGTGATCTGATACTTGACAATGGACAGAGCTACTAGCAGAATCTGAATCCACGAATTCCCCCAGGTCAGTTTCAGACTTCCGAGTCTTTGGCCAAGGGAATCAGAAAAGCGAATTGCAGAATTGGAACTTCCGCGCCATTCGCAGAAGAGGTATGTCTTCCCACTGCGTCCTGTGTCAAGGTTTAAGCTTACGAAGTGCCGATCAACCTGCCAGAAGCAGACAAATCGCCTGGGAGCATCCGACCCTCCTCTATCAAAAGCGACCTCGTCTCAGGCGGCACGGTCTGCCATTGGCCAGCAGTAAAATTTCTGTAAAGGGAGCAGCACTTGCCTCGCACCCATCCCGTCCTGATTCCGAGCGGCAAAACTATCGCGTCGGGAACCCAATTTCAGCGGCTCAGCTCAACTCCCACAGGCTCTTCTGCAAGTTGCAACCCAGCCCTCGCTGCGGCGAGCGTGCGTGTCGTCCCAAAGAGGAAAGTCATCGCGGGCATGGGTTCGCGACTCTCTTTCCGCGCTCCTCGCCACACCGTTTCGCCTCGTTCACGATCAGAGTTCTAGACAGACGCCGTCGGCTCGTGGCTAGGACGAGCGCGCTGGACAGCGGTAGTTGAGATGGGATGGGAAGGTAGTTGGTGCGTGTCTGCTAGGCAGGGGGAGGGGACATGATGGTTTTCTCAGGGGGTTCTCAGCGGGGTGGGCTAGAGCAGATGGAGGCGCGGAGTGACGCGGGAAAAGGACGACCCCTGGGTCCTAGAGAAGAGTTGAGTCGAAGTGTAGGCAATGATGATGGGAGGGACCACGGACGTAGTTGTAAATGATTCGCTTGTTCATTGCAACATGTATATATATCTGTCGTGTCATAGCAGTCATGAATCATACAGCCTCTCCCCTCCTTCCCTTCCCTCCCCACCCATACCCTCCTAATCTCCCACCACCATTACAAACCCAACGGATTATCCTTTCCCTGCTCCTTGCCACCAAACCTCTCCTTATCACTCTGATCGCCCCAGTCCTGGGCCCTCTTGTTGCCACCGAGGATCTCGGCGCGCTCGTCCTCCTGGCCTAGCGTGGGGCTGAGGACGGGCTTGGTGATGCCGCCGACGGTGCTGGTGACGGGCTTGGTGACGCCGCCGACGACGTAGCCGACGGGCGAGAGCACCTTGCCGAGGCCGTTGCCGAGGGGCGTGAGCGTCTTGTTGATAATGCCTGTTGTGTGGTTTAGTGGGCGAGTGAGGGAGAAGGAGGGATGGAGGGATGTGGCGATGAGGGACTGGAGGGAGGTAGGTAGGTGGGGAGCTGGAGGAAGGCTGCTACGAGACGTACCGCTGGGCTGGTTGTCGGGGTCGTAGTTGGGGTTGTTGGGGTTGTCGGATTGCTTCTTGATGGTGTTTTCCTTGCTGTTCGACATGATGGACCACTTCTTTTTCTTCCGTCAAGCTGGAATCGAAAAAGGCGAGAGAAGGTATGTAGTAGGGAGGTCCGCGGTTGATTGGTTATTTTGTGCAGAGTGGATTTTGTCGCAACGCAGCAGTCGTCAGGCCGCAGCAGCGCAGAGGTTAGCTTAAAGCACAGCATCGGTTTGGCCAGACAGGGTTCGCGACTGGTTCCGTCCAAGTTTGGTTGCGCAATGAGGCGGTCATGCAGCCCCATGATGTCATTGGGGGGTTCAGGGTTCCCGTTGGTTTTGGCGGGGTGCGTCAGTCCTCCTGCGCCTTGACCTCACACCTGTGGTCTTGTCCAACCCAAGCTCGACACTGACGCCGAGTAGCCGCCACGCCGGTTTTCGCGACTGCTGCACAGCGGCTGGTGGTCTTGCTTCTGCTTGTGAACATGCTCGGGTCGTTTGTGGCTTTGAAAACCTCAAGGCGCCTCTTGAAGACACAAGTCGAAAAAAAATCGGAAAGTAACGATATGAGCAAAGAAATAGAGACAGACTTGCAAGGTCAAGACGACGTCACAGCCCAATCCAGCTCCACAGCACCTGACTTTCCTGAGCCACAAGATTCTCGTCTCACCCAGTGCATCGACGACGAACAACATCTGCGAGTTCCTCACTTGTCTCGGGGCACACCGACCTTTGAGATGCTGGGACATTTTGAGCTGAAAGATAGCCTTGCGGCAGGGCTGGATGGTGCAAAGTACCTAGGTACATCCGGCAACTCAACCGACGCGTTGCACAAATCTCGGAGGCAGCGGGAACCGCGCCAGCACATCGTATTCGACATTCAAGTATCTTTGATGACCAACCAAAATGGGGGAATGGTGAGTCAGAAATGTTGGATGTCTCCGCGTGCAATTCGTGCTGCTAAAAGTCGCCGCTGGATGGTTGCAGCAGTGTACGTGCTGTGGAGTCCCGTGGTGGCATTGGAAGATGGCGGTTGAAGATGGGAAGATGATGATATGGAGGCTTCGTCCAGCTACAGGCAGTGATGAAGAACTGAGCTTTGCGAACGGCAGTGTCGTTGGCTGGTGTTTGTGGGAGGGCACGACGGGTTAGCGGAGACTTTTAGTTTGCGTGGCCCAAGCTCAAGCTCCAGCTTTTCCAATCACGCATCGCGCGCCAGGACACGCTCCGCAGACAGTGAATAGTGAATATACGGCCAGAGAAGAGGAGAGCGACGGGAACAGCGAGGTTAGAACTTAGAAACCGTGTGAGCCTCTAGAGAAAGGTGGAACGGTGGTGACAAACAAGCGGGAAAAGGCGAATTTTAGTTCCCGCTCTCAGGTCTGCGGGACAGCAGGGGCACCCCACTCTCTTTCGTCCACAGACTCGATTGCGCTTCAAATAAGCGCCTCTCCGCTTTGCGCTGTCATTTCACCCAAACCTCTCTTTGGCAACGGTCAATCGACCCGACTGATTGCATAGCCAACATGGCGGAGCCGACTGTCAAGGAGTTTGCGTCCTTTGCCATTGTGCCTGCGTACTTCATCTCTCTGGCCGTCTACCGTTTGTCTCCCAGCCCGGACAGACGGCCGCTTTGACCGCTGACTTTGGCGTTAGAATGGATCTTGACGCTTCTCGACGTCGTCTTCATACGTCGTGATCTGAACTTGCTGCTGGACGTCCCCAAACTCAAATCGTACGCGTTTGGACGCTTCTGGAATAAATACGGTAGGTCAAATCGGACAGCATCGGCTTCAACAACTTACAAGTCCAGGCGACTTCATGTCCGCGGATATGCCTCCGGAAACGACGCGGCTCCTGTCGACAGTCCGCGGCACAATCCTCGACGTCGGTCCCGGCACTGGCGACCAGCTCTGCCACTTTGACTCTGCCAAAATCACTAGGGCTTACGGAGTCGAGCCCACGACCAACCTGCACGACAAGCTGCGCTTCAACGCCAAAAAGGCCGGCCTGGGAGAAAAGTACACGGTGCTGGGCGCCGGCGCGGAACCCGAGAGCTTGATTCCGGCCTTGGCCAAGGAAGGAGTGCTGGCTGACGGCGCCGGCGAGGGCATCTTTGACGAGATTGTCGTGGTGCGCTGCCTGTGCCACATGCCCAAGCCGCGAGAGTCGCTCGACGCCATGTATCGCCTCTTGAAGCCTGGCGGGAGGTTGGTGACGCACGAGCACGTGTGCAACCCGTGGGGCAAGGAGATTGGAGGCAGCTTCATGTCGTTGGTGTTGCAATACCTCTACGTCTACCCTTGGGAATTCTTCATCAACTGCAGGCTGAACCAGGATACGCGGAAGATGCTGTTCAACACCGGAGGCAGAGACGGGTCTGGGTGGTCTGAGATCCATTTGGAGCATTTGCTGCCATGGAGCACGCTTCCCACTCTCGTTGGATATCTGATCAAAAAGGCGTAGATGGAAGGCTGGATGTGTCGAATGCTCTGGGGCTGCAGAAGAATGCGGGGATAGACATGGCGTGGGTGGGTGGTTCGGGGGCCTAGGACAGGATAAACAATGTCCACGCGACAGCTTTCAACCCGTTTCTCGACGACAGGCAGAGGAGTCCGGACCTGCAGCCACCCTTTCTTTGGCAATTCACGATCGAGCGTCTCCCCATGGTGTCGAGACATTTGACGCTTTGGATGACGACGCTCGGGTCAATGGCGTGCGAGATAGACTTTGGTCGAGTGTTTCGACTCCTGTAGGAGCGTACGTCTGCGTGAGGGATTATCCGGTGCCAGCATGCAATAAGTAATGCACAGTGGTATTGGCGGCCCGAGAGCAACCGAGAGGCCCTGGTTAGTGTGTCGACGATCCATGAGGATGGGGTTGTGGTGTTGAGGGGGAGGTGGAGGGTGGTGGGAGCATTCGTGTGGCAGAAGCTGGGGAGACTGGTGACGGACGAGGAGCATGGACATTGACAGATGGAGCTATTGGAATCGGGCACGTCTGCGAAAATGTGCACCTTGATAGCTAGATAGATATACAAGGGACACAAGGGGAGAGGCACGTGAGAGGAGGGAGGGCGGGGTTGGCATTGAGGTGCAGGCCAGAGGCCGAGATTCTGCGGACCGGCTGGCCCTCGGCGCGTCTGAGCCTGAGCCTGAGCCTGAGCTGTCGGTCGGTGCAGTGCAGTGCAGTGCAGTGCAGTGACCTCAGTACCTTACCTTACCTTACCTTACCTCCCAAAAAGAACAACCCATGACTCCTCCGCCTTCGCTCCCAAATTCCATTGACCTGTCCTTCGCCGCTCCCCGTCCCTTTTCCTCGTCGGCCTCGTCCTCGTCCTCGTCCTCGTCCTCGTCCTCCTCCTCGTCCTCGTCCTCGTCCTCCTCCTCGTCCTCCTCCTCGTCCTCCGACCCCCGTCGTCTGCTCCTCAACCTCCAGCGCCTCGCCCGCTGCCCCGCGCTACCTCGGTTGACCGGCCCCGGAGCTGCCAGTGGACTTCCCATCTGCTGCTCACTTCGCTTGCTCCACTCGTCCGTCGACCACCACCCGCGCCCGAGACCACGCGCCCAAGCACCGCCGCATTGAGGGACGACTAGAGGGCCGTGTGGCCTTCAACACCCGCCAGCATGTCGTGGAAGAAGAGCGTGAAGCTGATGGACACCATCAAGCACTACGCCAGCTTCCCGGCTACCGGCGTTAGTCTGAGGCAGATGGTCCAGTTTGGCCAGAGACCTTCGACAGGTTTGACGCTTCCTCAGCCTCCGTCTTGCTCTCTTCTGACTGACAGCCCAGGAACCCTGTTCCGCGCCTCGCAGTTTCTCTCCGAGGAGCTTCCCATTCGCCTTGCCCATCGCGTGCAGGAGCTCAACGAGTTGCCCGATGGCCTGAGCGAGATGCCTTCGATCAAGAGGGTTCAAGACTGGTACGCCCAGTCTTTCGAGGTGTGTTGCCAAATCCGAGTCGCAATTCGAGACGCTTGCTCATTCGACATCGTATGACAGGAGCTTGTTACCATGTCGCGGCCCTCGATATCCCAAGAGGTGCGCCAGCGCCTCATTGCGCCGTCCAAGCGGAATAGAGAATCAAGAATCCTCAGCCAAACGACGCAAAATCCAAGCGTCAGAGCTGGACAGTATAGATCGGCGCCGCCGGAGCCCGAGGAGAATGGAAATGGCAACGGCCATGGCAAGATTGCCTCGCAAAAGAGATATTTCGTAGCGTCGGACGGCCTGGAAGACTGGCCGCCGGAGCTTCACCAGTACAACATCAGATTCGCCCAGATCCTCGAAAGAATCAAGCGGCGGCACGACAGTGTGGTGACGACAGTTGGTGAGTACGTACGAATTGGGCGGAGCGCGGCTCCTAACACCAACCAGCGCAGGGCATCCTTGAATACAAGCGCAAGCGCCAACGAATGCAAATCGACCACAACATTCAGGCCTTTTTGGACCGCTTCTACATGTCGCGCATCGGGATAAGAATGCTCATTGGACAGCACATTGCCTTGACTGACCAAAGACAACGGGGCGATCCAAACTATGTGGGCATCATTTGCACAAAAACCAACGTCCGGGATCTGGCCATGGAAGCCATTGAAAATGCACGGTTTGTCTGCGAGGACCACTACGGCCTGTTCGAAGCACCCAAAATCCAGCTCATCTGCGATCCCAACATCCACTTCATGTACGTCCCAGGGCACCTGTCGCACATGCTGTTCGAGACGTTGAAGAACTCGCTCCGCGCCGTCGTGGAGCGCCACGGCCAGGACAAGGAGGAATTCCCCGTGACCAAGGTCATTGTCGCCGAGGGCAAGGAGGACATTACCATCAAAATCTCGGACGAGGGCGGCGGGATCCCGCGCAGCGCCATTCCGCTTGTATGGACCTACATGTACACGACCGTTGACCAAACGCCGAATCTGGATCCTGATTTCAACAAAAGCGACTTCAAGGCGCCCATGGCCGGATTCGGGTACGGGCTGCCCATCAGTAGGCTGTACGCGCGGTACTTTGGCGGCGACTTGAAGCTGATTAGCATGGAGGGGTGAGTCAACCACGCGGACCCACTCATGTCCAAAACACGGATAAATCTAACACGCCAACAGCTACGGGACCGACGTATACCTGCACCTAAACCGGCTCTCGTCGTCGTCGGAGCCGCTGCAATGACAACTGCCAGTCATGAGGAGCGATTGGATGCGAAGCGCACGCAACAACAGCAGCAACAATAGCAACAACGGTGGAAGTTATTACAGCTCGACCAAATCCATGCTCCAAGGATTGACGCGGCAAAAATCAGTCAGCGCGCAGAGTCAGGCGCTCGCCATGGCGTCGCGCGTCAAGCGCCTCAAGGTCGACCCCGACATGGAGGAGCGGGCGCTGTGGGAGGTCAGCGAGCGTCGGCAGGTGGGCGACGCCGAGGCCCTGTTGCAAGGGGCCTGGTGGCGCAAGGTGGGGATCGAGGAAGGGGTGTGACGGTGACGGTGACGCTGAGGGCCGTTGATGACGACGATGCAGTAGTGGTGGTGGTGGTTGTCGTTCTATGTTTTCAGTTGTCCGTTTCTCTCTCTTTGAACGGGCGGGGTCCAATGTCCAATGACGTTCTCTTTTCGTCTTTGGGGGGTTTTGTTGTTGCCGTGTACCGCTTCGCCACCCCTTCTTTCTCTTTTCTTTTTTTTCTTTTCTCCCTTTTCCTCCCCTTTTCTTCTCTCTTCTTCTTCCTCGTCTCCCCTTCTCCCTTCTCGTCCTCTCGGCGGCTTGACCAAGAATCATCCCTTGGGTAGTGCACAGGTAGGAGGGGGACGTTTAGGATATTGGACACTTTCTGTCTGTCTGTCTTTCTTTTTTCTAGGTGTTTTGGTTTGGTTTGTTTTGTCGTCGTCTCGTCTCGCGCAAATTGGGTTTGGTTCTTGTCCGGTTTCGCACCCACACCCTACCTACTTCCATACCTATCTACTTACTTACTTACCTGCCTACCTACCTGTCGTACGTGCGTACGCCGCCTCGGATCTCGACTCTTGTCTCCCTCTCTCTCGCTCTCTCTCTCTCTCTTTATTTTGTTTCTGTTCTCTCGCTTTGCGTTTCTTCTCTTCCTCTTTTTGGTCACCGTGTCGTTGCAGGTTGCAGAATGAACTGAAATGTGTGTGGCTGGCTGTACGGTGGCGGAATGAGGATAGTACAGTAGAGCTAGTTGCGTTGGACATGCGCAGGCAGGCAAGGAAGGCAAGGAAGGCAAGGAAGGGTGCGGTGGCTACATGGCTGATTTTTGAATGATTGGTTGGTTGGTTGGTTGGTTGGTTGGTCCATCGAATGAATGGGTGCTGATTGATTGATTGAGATTGATTGGAAAAATGGATGGACGGATATGGCTGAATGGGTAGGATGGGATGGGTTAGCTTGGTAGGATAGGATCGGTAGGGCACAATGAGTGAGTGAGTGGGTGGGTGTGTGTGTGTGTTGGGTAGGGTATCTACCAAGTCATATGCATCAATTCAGCAGTTCAGCAGTTCAGCAGTTCATCCATCGATTCATCGCAGCTTTGTCGTGCGTGCATGCATGCATGCATGCGTGCGTGAGATAGTGAGGGTCGTGGTGGTGGAGCGCACACTTATTTCACGGCTGAGGATCAGCGGGAGAGCATGAAGTCAGACAGTCTTGTTTGATACAGTATAACCTCCACCATTTCTTCTTCCTCGCTTCCCCATCACCAGAACTGCTTGAAGTATGTATAATGTATACATTCACCTTCACTGCTCAATCGCACCGACCATCCACGCATCCATGCAATCATCCATGCATTCATTCAACATCAACGACCACCTCAACTCATCACACCCATCCTTTTACCCGCCAAAAGAAAAAGAGAAGACGAGAAAAGGGAAAGCGCATAAATATATCCCAAAGCATTGAACAGACCCAAGAGAAAACTCCCACCATCAATCAAGAGAAAAAGGAAAATCGTAGGAAAAATCGCCGGCTCACGGGCTGTCTGGCTAGCCAGGGGCAGCAGCCACACCACGAGACGCTTCTCCCTCTCTCTCTTTCTCTCGCATGCATGCATGTCTGAGCATCACCCATCCATCCATCCATCCATCCAGCCGTCGTCGTTGCATGAGAAAAAAAAAAAAAAAAAGACCAAAGCCCCATTTTTGATGTTTTGGTTCGGTGGAGATGTCGCGTCTGAACGACCAACGAACCAAACGAACGATCGTCCGTCTATGCGTTTTGATGGTTTGCGACCCCTCCAAAAACCGACGAGGGAGTCGCCACTTTTGGAGCCGGCAGCTGGCGAGCTGCCTGTCAAGCATGTCAGGACACAACGAAGAGACGCCGTCTATGCGGCGACCTTGGCCTTCTTGGCCGCAGGAGCAGCGTCGGCCTCAGCCTCCTGCTCAAGCGCCCTCTTCTCGCCCTCGCCCGACAGCTGCCTCTCAGCCTCTTCGAACTTGGCCTGCTCCTCCTCGGTGAGGTCGGCGATGAGCGGCTTCTCCTCCTTGGAGTGCAGGTTGAGGTGGAAGGTGCGGATGATGGAGTCGGCGTCGTCAATGGCAATGGGGCGCACGTCGGCGAGGGCCTTGATCTTGGCCGTGACGAGCTTGATCTGCGCGTCCGTCATCTCCAGGCCGAGCTGCTCGACGCGGCTCTTGATGGCGTTCCAGCCCGTCAGCCGCGACGCAAAGTGCACGTAGCGGCTCATGCCGAAGTCGGCCGGGTTGATGATTTCGTAGGTGCTGGGGTTGTTGAGGATGGCCTTGGCGTGGATGCCGGCCTTGTGGGTGAAGGCGCAGAATCCGGTGATGTAGTTGTTGAAGGGAATGTTGATTTGCACGGCCTCGGCGACCATGTCCTCAATCTCCTTGAGCTTGTGCAGCTTGTATTTGCCCGTGACGTAGTCGTGGTCGGCGACAATCATGCGGGCCATGAGACCACCGAGAGGAGTAATGCCGTTGCGCTCACCAATACCAATGACGGAGGTGTCAATGTGGGTGGCACCGGCCTCGAGGGCGCAGTAGGCGTTGGCTGGACAGAATTAGCGACATTCGGGTCCTCGAAGCCCCCCCCCCCCCCCCCCCCCCCCCTCCAAAAAAAAAAAAAAAAGATTCCTCACCAATAGCGCAGCCAGTGTCGTTGTGGAAGTGGGTCTCAATGTCGCAGCTAACGACACCCCTCAGAGTACGGACGAGGTCGTAGACCTGGCGAGGAGAGGCGCAACCGACGGTGTCGGCAATACCGACTCTGCCAACGCCAACCTTGTCGACAGCCGAGTAGATGGAGAGCAGGTCGACGAGGTCGGAACGGAACGAGTCTTCGGAGGAGAAGCGGATCTCGAGGCCCTTGGACTTGACAAACTCGATGACTTCAATGGCGGCCTGCGCCTGTTAACAAGGTCCAACCAGATGCAGTCGCCCAACTCACATTCTTGATGTAGGTCATGTCCTTGCCGTGAGAGTGCTCCCTCAGGTACGACGAGGTACCAATGACGACGTCGACACCATCGACGCCAGTCTCGACGGCCAGCCTGGCGTCGTCCATGTGGCAACGGACGTGGGTGAGAATCTTGGCCTATTTCTTTGTCAACGCCACGCACACACAGGAGCGACAAGGGCAGCGGCGGCGGCGGCGGCGGCGGCGAGCTCACCTTGAGGCCGAGCTTGCAAATGGCCTCGCAGTCGAGGCGAGACTGCTCCGAGGCGGCGGGCGAGGTGAGCTCAATGTAGTCGACGCCAAAGTCGTCGAGGGCCTTGGCAATCTTGATCTTGGTGTCGGTGTCGAAAAAGGCATTGGCAAACTGCTCGCCCTCTCTCAGGGTGCTCTCGATGATCTTGAAGCGCGAGACGTTGCTGAGGAAGTCGCCCACGGGCTGGTAGGGGTTCGAGGGCCGCGGGTGCGGGTTCTGGGCAGTCTGCGGCAAGAAGAAAGAAAAAAGTCAGAGCGAGGTTCGTTTCGAAGTTCCAAGGCTGGCGCGACGTACGCGAATGCCGGTGAAGCCGGGGTGCGAGGCTGCAGCGGCGGAGAGGTTAGAAGACACTGACTTGGTCAATTTGGGCTATGACGGCATTGGACGTACAGTCGGCACCGCTGGTGCCGTTTTGATGGCCGTTGGCGTGGCCATTGACGCCGTTGGTGGAGGGAGGATTGGCGGAGGGACTCATGGCTGTGAATCGAGAAGCGGGATGGAGGGTGTCGGGTTAGGGTGTCGGGTTAGGGTGGACAGGATGGAGCGGCGAGGCTGCGCAGTATTTGAAGTTTTTGCTGGATGACTGGACTGGACTGGACGATGGGCGGTGCCGTGCGCTGGGGCCCAGAAGCCAGCGGAGGGCCCGATCTCGGCAAAACCAGAGCCAGACTTCGGCCTTGAAGATGCGGGGGACGAGGACGTGGACGTGGACGTGGACGTGGACGTGGAATAAGCAGCCGCCAATTTGTTTGTTTGTCTGTTGTTCGTTCTTCTCTACCTCTACCGTCGTCTTTATTCCTCCGCTCGACTAGACAAAGCCAGATCCTGTGTCGACTCTCCATGGCCCTCCATCCACCACCACCCCCATCCCCATCCCCATCCCCTCAGCGTCCGTCCGAGGGCCCGTCACTGTCATGGCATTTGCCCCTGGCTACCCACCCACTGCGTCATCGCTTCCAAAACACAAGCTGTTCCCGACGTGACTCAGCTCACCTATCAATCAATTGCCCCATTCCCCAATGGCCATCAATCAATCTCGTTCATCATTTCCTGCAGGCACGCAACAGTACGCACCGAGGAAAATTCAGTGTCAGCTCACCACCTGCAGCAGCTACTGCATGCACTGCTAGCACCACGCGACCAATCAGGCGGCCCGCAATCCATCCTCGTCTGGGGTAATGCTCCATCTGCTTCTGCTCAATCCGGCAATCCCTTCCCCTGTCTACATCTTGACGTCGTGCCACTCCCCACCGCAAAAGACCCAAGACTCCCGATGATGGACAATTAAACACAAAGCTTCGAGTCCAGTCACGCCTTTGTCCGTTGTGACTCTTCAGAACGGCGTGTATGGCGGCGGGTCATCCCCCGGGAACTTGCCAGCCCTCAAACTGCCCATCATGCTGGTTTCTCCATCCTCGTCCGGGTTGTAGACGTATTCGACCACTGCCCCAGCCCGCTCACCGCCGCCATCCTCTCCCACTCCCTGTTCCTTTCCCGCCGCTTCGTACGTGTGGTACCTGACGCCGCCTTGGTCCCCGACGCTGATCCGGAGCGCCATCTTCAACGTCCGCATTTCCTCTTCGCGCTCCGCCAATTCGCGCGCACTGGCTTCGAGCGCCTCCTCCAAACACGCCTGCTCATCGTAGTCGTAGTCGATGCTCAGATTGCGGTTGCTACTGGCTAGAGTCATGTCTGTCCCCGAAAGCCTGGTTCGTTGAAGTGCCGACGCAAGGTCATCTTCATAGTTGGCCCTCGGCTCGTCGTCGCTGTTGAGCGTTGGATGCTGGTCCAAATGCCGGTAGAATTCTTGATCGTTCGCCGCCGGCCTGCTTGCCCTGGATGCCATCGAAGAAGCTCTGACCGGTCCGTCCCGAGTCGCCACCTCTCTGTTACCCGGGTCGCTGGCCACCGTTGCGGTCTCTGCATCTCCATGCCCCGTCGTTTGGCTGAGCTGGTCTGTTTTGCGACCGTGGTGATGGCGACGACTGTTTCCGTGTCTGTCAGTGTTCCCATCTCATCGAGAGATTGGGTGACGCACTGCAACAGCCTTGCTGCTTTCTGCTTCAGCATCTCCCGCTTGGACTTGAGCATCACCTCCAGCCCTCGCATGTGCGTCTTGGCAAATGCGTCCACCCGCTCATGTCCCTTTCGGCGCGGTGCCTCGTGTTTGTCGCTGCTGCGATTCTTGGTCATTGCTGGTAGGAGCTTGTGTCGTCGGGTGGTTGCGAGATTGTGTGGTTTGTGGTGATGCCGAGGTGATGCGGAGGTAGCTGTGGTCTGTTTTACTCCGGCGGTACGTTCCTTCCTTCTCAGAATGCCCATACTGGGAAATGGGCTTTGGCAGCATACCTCCCGCTTCCTGTTCGCGTGACAATTGTTCCAGGCAGGCACTCACCTGTGATCAATGAGACGCTCATCCAGAGATGTACATCATTGGGCTTGAAGCATGCATCTACACTCTCATCACCTCATCCAAGCCCGTTCAACTTGATGACCATCTCTCGTGCTACCTCTGGTCCAACTGCTGCCGCCATCTCAGCAAACACGCCCTTGATTGAATGATTGTCCATCACACTGCCCTGATCCCACATGACAAGATCTTGGGTTTTGACAATCAAGTTGGTCTGGTCGGGACGCGGAATCAAGAGCTTCATCTCGTCCAGCTTGACCTGCTCCTGTAGCTCCTGGGCATTCAACACGCCTGGAACGCCAAGCTCAAGCACCGACATACCCTCGTCGACCGCCTTGAACGCACTCACAGGCGAGCCAGGTGAAGACTCGTCACTTCCATCTTCCCGCATGGGCGTGTCACCGCCAACGTCGACTGGCTGGTCTTGCTTCCTGCTTCGCTCCTTGGAAAGAGAGACGTACTTCTGCTTGTCCAACAGCTCGCGCAGCTCTCCTTCGAGCGGATCCCACTCATGTGTCTCCGGATCCAGTACAAACTGCGGTCGGTAGTCGCCCTTGTACCGCATCTTTTTGCAAGAGTGGATGTAGTAGCCCATGTAGTAGAACTGCAGTCCCAGCTCATGGGCCAACGACGCCTCTCGCAATGCGCTGATTTTGCCAAACGAGTACTTTTCAAAATCCGAGTGGTAAATGAAGTAGACGCCGCTGACGGCGTGAGGGAGTAAATCAAGCACGGCCATGGCAATCAGCCGCCCGTCTAGCCTGTAGCATTGGTGAAAAGATCCCAGCTGAACATACGAGTTGCCTTCAGCAGGCCGCCTCTGGAGACTCGAGTCGCAGAGGAACCGCTGAAACTGCCTTGGAGAAATGTCCTCGGGGTTGTCATGGTGTACTGCTTGCTGGTAGTTGGAGTATAGCTCAAACTTTTCTTCGGTGAAGGCGTCTCGATCCAAAGTCACTTCGAATTTGTGAGCCGGCTCAGGGGGTGTCTTCAAAGTCGAGCATTCGGCCTCGTGCACAGCTTCGCCAAGATTGAACTCGTTACGGTCGCGTGCTTTCTCCCTGGCGTCGGATCATGAGCTTGATGATCCTCAAGCGAGGGCACCGTCTTACTCTTTGGACGTTCGGTATCGCTTCTTCGCTTCGGCAATGTAAGCATCGCCAAGGACGAACCGGTTCCAACGGTTCTGGGCTTGCCGCTGATCTCGCGTGGCCCTGAACTCGGCTGCTGGAAGGCTTGAGAGTAATCAATACCGGCCGCAATGTTTGATGATTCGTCGACTTACCGGATCGTGTAGTGAGGACAGCACGATCTCTTCAAGTCTGGTTTGTAGAGAAGAGTTCCCGATCTGCATTGAGCCGGTTTAGCTCTGGTCTGATGATGGGACGGGAACGCCCGCAGAGAAGCGCATCCCACGTGGTGTGGGGGATTACCTTCTCCATCCGCGGTCGATGAGGGCTTGGTAGTGTCTGACGTCGAGATTCCTGCTGCTGATGTAGTAGGAGGCGCCTGGAGAAGGAATCAACCGTCAGCCTCGGGGAGCTAATCAGGCTCAAGGACACGACGGGACGGCCGCTGAAAGCAAGTCGAATGGTCCAGCCAGCACACCAACGGCGGAAACGTGGGGGATCATCTCAGGGCGACGCGGGGACGGTGCATCACGTGATGGGATGCTGTCGAGACGTGATGGACGTGATGGACGCAAAACGGCGAGAATCATGATGGTGGTGGTGGAAAAGCTCACGCGAGTCTGGGGATCTCTGACTTGTCTCTTCATTTTTGCAGTATCCACATGAGCCCGTGGAGTAGCCTGGCGAGGGAAACGTCAGCCAAGCAGCGCGGGTGGCTTTTGAACCAGCCAGAGGCCCACGGGCCACGACGACGGGCGATGAGTGGATTGCGGCTTACCGAGCGGCGTAAGGAACGAAACGGGAGCTGGGTCAGCGGCCAGGGCCTGCATGGCGGTCGGACGAGGGCGACGGGAGGTGAGGTGTCGTGGGCGAGATGGTCGAGCAGCGCAGCAGGCAGCGCGGGAGCGGGCAGGAGGAGCAGAGGGGCGCGGCGCGGGATATATACGCAGGCCGCGGACGATTGAGGAGCGAAGAGAGTAGAAGGATGGTGATGTTTGCCCGTTTGTCTCCAGCTCAACTGGCGACTGGAGTGTTTGGCTGGCGTCGAGTGGTGGGCAGGACTCGGTGCGTTGTGTAGATCACATCATGGCCGCTTGGCGCCCATCGTTTTTTGGACCCTGCCCTGCGCTGCCCTGCGCTGCGCTGCCCGTCAAAGACCACGGCTCGATGCGAAGCCGACTAACTCTCTTCTCTGCCCACGATGCCTCTCTCCTTTCACTCCCCAAGGACTCCCGCTCTCCCTCAGCCCCGTCCTCCGCGGGACTGAGCTCCAACTCCCTCTGAACGCCTTCTCGCTCCCATCAAACCTGCCCAGACCTCCCCCTCGCCGTCGCCGTCGCCGTCGCCGTCGCCGTCGCCGTCGCCGTCGCCGTCCGTGTTTGCTCCGCTTGACCCAGCCTATTCTCAGGTCGCCATCGTCCGGCGTCCCAGGTTGCACGCGACCTCGTCCGTTCGTTACCGCACTCACCGCGTCGACACGGTTGCACACTCGTCACCGTTGGTCGACATGGCCCAGCAGAATCTGTCCATGCAGGCGCGCACTGGCCGCAGCAACCAGCGTACGTGACCTCGTCCATCATCTCAAGGCCCTCCGCGTGCGCCGCCGCCCGCTAACAAGTCTGTGTCTTGCAGGCTACGGAACCAATGGCGAACGTCTCGTCGCCGGCATCGTGCCCCTCTCCTCTGACAAGTACTACGTGCTCTTGATTCAATCCACACGCCACGACACCTGGGTTCTTCCCAAGGGCGGCTGGGAAATCGACGAAGCCACCGCTCAAGACGCCGCTTGTCGTGAAGCTTGGGAAGAGGCTGGCATTATATGCAAGGTCACATATGATCTGGGCTGCATCGAGGAAAAGCGCAGTCCCTCGCAAATGACAAAGGAAGCTCCTCGTGCCATCTACCACTTCTTCGAAGCCACGGTCGACAAGCTGGAGAACGAGTGGCCCGAATCCCACAAGCGGAATCGAAAGTGGTGCACCTACGCCGAAGCAGCGCAGGCACTCAAGGACCGCCCGGAGCTCTTGGCCGCTCTGAACAAATCCACCATGCACCGGTAGCCTCGACTCACCTCGGCACCGTCGACTTTTTTGCATTCTCCTTCTAAAGCATTCGGGTTTTGGCTTTCGGCTCGACATCAAACGGCGGCTTGGTGGCATAGACTTGCGGTTTCCTTTCACATTGGCGTTTTTGCACGGCTGCGGAAGCTAGAAAAGAGCCGCCGGCTAGGTTGGAACAAGCCCTTGGGAGCACCGCTCCCATCTCATCCACTCTCAACTCTAATACTCGCGGTATCTGTGCCAGGGTACCTGCAGACATGGAGGATCCTGCAATGTGCAAAACTCTTCCTCCTTTTCGCACGTGATGCATCTGCGTCTGTTGAGCAGGCTCATGGCGATTCTGAAGATTACACGAACCCTTGCACCGTTGTAGCTGTAGGGATAATGACCATCAAACCTCAGGGTTGAACATCACACCATCACATCGATGTCGAGCAATCTCAATATGCCAAGGCGGAATAGATTGGACATTTCTTCTGCCACGTCGACCAAGACGCATCACACGAGCAGCCTGCCTCGCTGGCGGCTACTTTAACCACGTAATGAGGAATTTCAGGGTTTGTCATCTTGGCAGAGCCGCATGGCGGCCTTACGGAACTCTGTCTTGTTGCAAAATTCCATCGCGGTCGAGAAGACCTGAGTGCCTGATGCACGTGTCGACGTCGAATCCGGATGCCACGGCGGGACGTTTGAAAAAGACGTACCGCTGCGTTCCGAGGCACGTTGGGCAATACGAGCATGCGAGGACGGGACGGTCTGAAACTTGGGCGCTTCAATGTGAGAATCAACGAGAATTATAGTAGAAATGCACAATTATCATCTACAGGCTGAATACCTTACGTTGGACATGCTGGTCGGCGGTGCTGCTTCGCCAAGACATGTTGCGCCATCCGTGTTGGGACTAGCTTGGTTTAGCCGAGCAACCCACAATCCTCTCAGAAACTTTCCTTGGACACACCACCGACGACACCAGCGACATCGCCCACCCGACCCCGACCACCCTTCACGGACGAAGATACGACAAGAAGGTTAGTCTACTCGATGCGCTCCCGCTCGCTGCACGACTCGACTCCGACTTCACGATTGGACATTGGACGACGACGAACGATCAACGCCAGCCGGACAGCCACGCCTCAAGCCCTCGGCAGCCAGCAGCCATCGCAATGGAAATGGCAAGCTTGGGAATAGGTTGGACATGAGGCGGCTGGTTTGGATGGCTCTTTCGAAATCGACCAATATCCTGTGAACTCGGTGCCGGGGAGGCGGAGCTGAAGGACGAGAATAAATGCTAACTCGACATGCAGTAATCTTCGACCGCCGCAATCATGGGGTATTTTGAAATCAGCCCCTCAACCTCTACAACGGACAAGGCTGACATCTCGCAGTATCTCTCGCGATTCTCGTCACAAGCGCTCGGCCACCGGCGCTAAGAGGGCATACTACCGCAAGAAGAGGTATGCATAACCCGATCGCTCTGCTAAACCATGTCTGACATGGCTCGCAGGGCTTTCGAGAAGGGTCGCCAGCCGGCCAACACCCGTATCGGTGCCAAGCGCATCCACCTTGTGCGCACCCGGGGCGGCAACCGCAAGTTCCGCGCTCTGCGTCTGGAGGCGGGCAACTTCTCGTGGGGCACCGAGGGCATCTCGCGCAAGACGCGTGTCATCGTCGTCGCCTACCACCCGTCCAACAACGAGCTGGTCCGCACCAACACCCTGACCAAGTCGGCCGTCGTCCAGATCGACGCCGCGCCCTTCCGCCAGTGGTACGAGGCCCACTACGGCACCAACCTCGGCCGCAGGAGGCAGGCCAAGGCTGAGGCCGAGGAGGTCAAGAAGTCCAAGTCGGTTGAGAAGAAGCAGGAGGCCCGCGTCAAGGCTCACGGCAAGGTTGAGTCTGCCCTGGAGAAGCAGTTCGAGGCCGGTCGTCTGTACGCCGTCATTGCCTCGCGCCCCGGCCAGAGCGGCCGCGTTGACGGCTACATCCTCGAGGGTGACGAGCTCGCCTTCTACCAGCGCGCCATCAGGAAGTAGAGGCTTGGCAGCTAGCATGCGGGTTCTTTACGGTTTATGCGGGGTTCAAAATTCAATGGTCAAATGGGCATGAGACTACTGGGCTGCATGTCTCTTTCTGGGGGGGGACAGCTAGATATTCGATCCGGTATGACGAATACCAACAAAAGTCAACCGTCGGCACTTCCGATATCCTTTTCAAAATTCAAATTGTGAAAATGTTCCACTGTGCCAGGGGGTGGACGGCCCCGACTGTGCTCTCACAACATTCTCGACAGCGCCGATGGAGCCTCTCCCCCTTGCCAAATCTTTCATACTGAAGCTTCATTCCAACTCCCACGACACGAGTCTGGTTGCAGGACACCTCACTTTGCAAGCTCTCCCTTCCAAGTGCCTCCCAGGCACCATTTTCCCTCCTGCGCATTTCCAGGCTAAATCCCACGTCCACTGACTCTGCCACAGAACCATCCGACATGTCGACACTACAATTGGTCAACAACCAACCGATACACGTCCAGAGACCAAGAGCTCTTCGATCCAACAGTCAAGTCCCCATCAGCCCTGCCACAGTCTTCCGGCGAGTCAAACCAGCGAGTCCCTGTCCTGTCAGTCCAGGCAGTCAAGCCCCAGTCCGGACCGTCCCTCCTCCGCCGCAGCCACCCTCCCATCCGCACCCGGCCAGTCCCCGACCACCACCTTCAATCTCAATTCTTCCTCCGCTCCCATGCAAACGCATCGCGCTACTCCGAAGCAGCGAATGAGCCGTGTCGACTGCGTCTCGTTTGTGAGTCTTTGGTTCGATCAACGCACCATACTTCCACACGCGCATCACACACTTTGTGTCATCGCCCTAAACGACGCAGCGGAAGCATGTCCCCTGCGCGGAGAGGCTTGACGCGGTGCGTGAGCCGCGTGCTCGCATGCATGCTTGATCCAAAAGCAAACCGCTCGAGCGGAACCTTTGGCCAAACAAACTGCATTTCTTTCTCCATCTCCATCGCAGATCAACTGATCCCACCGCTGCCGACGATTAGCAGGCCGCAGTGTCGTCGGTGTCCTGCAACAGTCTGCTGCATCGACTCTAATTCAGCCTTGACTTGACATCCACTGGGCCGTGGGTTGCTCGGCGGCTCTTGCGTACAAAAGGAGGCGGGTGGGATGTGTTGAAGATGAGAGTGCCGCTCCTCAGACGCGCAGCAGACGGGCTCCTGTCTTCGACGTTCATCGTAAGGCTACGTGCGGGATACGCCATGGTTTCCAAAGTCGACATTGAAGAGACGGCTCGCCCAGCGTCTCCCACCGCGGAGCAAGAGGAGGACGACGAGGAGCAGCAGCCATGCGACATCGCCTCCGAACAGTCGGTTCAGGCCAACAAGTGGCATCGAGCAGCGTACACGGGCGCTCTCGTCTTCAACCTGGCCTCGTTCATCCTTCCAGCGCTCTACAGCACGCTGTCGAAGCTCTGGGTCGCCAACATTGACTCCTCCCTCGTCGTAACCACGGACGCCTACACGTACATCGGCGTCGTGGCCGAAGTGCTCAACGAGGGCCTGCCGCGCGCCGCGTTTGTGATAATCGGGGACAAAGCGTCACGGCCCCTCGCCCAACGGCTCCAACTAACGCACACACTCATCGCCTTCCAAGCGGTCCTGGGGCTAGCCATGAGCCTAGCCTTCGTGGGCGGCGCAAAGGCCTTCGCGCGAGGCTTCGTCCCCGCCGACGTGCGCGCGCTGAGCATCACGTACGTGCGCATCGGGGCCTTCAGCGCCTTCAGCAGCGCCGTCGAGACGGCCGTGGCGGCGGCCACGCGCGCCCTCGACCGCCCGGACGTCCCGCTGCTCATCAGCTCGGTCAAGTTCGCCGTCAACATCGTGCTGGACCTGCTGCTCATCTCCAAGGTGCACGTCGGCGCGCACCGGCCCTCGGTCAATATGCAGGCTGGCATCCAGCTGGCGTGCAATATGGCGTCGGCGGCGGCTGGACTGGCGTATTTTCTCTGGAGGAACACGCTCAGGTTCCAGAAGACGTGCAGGAGAACAACGACGACGAGGCTTGGACAGGCTGGAGAGAACGGGGAGCAGGACTGTCCGCCATCGACGCGGCCCAGCGCGCAAGCCCTCGCGATCCTCCTCCGCCCGGGCATCCTGACGTTCATCGAGTCGGCCATCCGCAACGCGCTGTACCTGTGGCTGGTGCACACCATCGTGTCCATGGGCTCCACGTACGCGACAGCGTGGGGCGTCTTCAACACGATCCGCTGGGGGCTCGTCATGGTGCCCGTGCAAGCGCTGGAGCAGACATCGCTCGCCTTCGTCGGGCACGCTTGGGGCTCGTGGCGCTGCAGCATCGGCGTGACGACGCGGCGGCCGGCCAAAGGGCGCTGCACGCCGTCCACGCTGCTCGCCATCACACGGCCCGCGCTCGTGTCGCTGGCGCTCGCCCTCGCCGTCGAGGTCCCGCTCTGCATCTTCCTCTCCACGCACGGCGCGGCGCCCTTCGCGCGCTACCTCAGCGGGTCGTCCGCCGTCGCGGCCGTCACGGCGCGCATGTGGCGCACGATCGACTGGTGCTACGTCTTCTACGCGGCGTCGACGATGCTGGCGACGGTGCTGCTCGCGACGCGCCCGCGCTGGTACCTCTGCCAGAGCCTGGCCAGCAACCTGCTGTACGTGCTGCCGTGGGCCGTCGTCTGCCAGGCCGCGCACCTCGACGCCGACGTCGCCTGGACGTACCACCGGCTCGTCTTCGGCGGCAGCCTCGTCTTCAGCTTCGTCGACGTCCTCGTTGTCGATGCGCTGTGGGCTTGGGCGCTGCTCAATGGGAAGATGCGCCTGGATGTGTTTAGGAGGTGAACTAAACGGACTGATGGATCGGCGTTTGCGGAATCCCGGATGAGATTTTTGGGCGTTTGTAGAGACTGAAAAGTTGTTCTTGGTGTCCTCCTTTGGAATCCAGCATACGTAGACGGTTGGTAGATGCCCTTTCGTCAAATTGTCGGTGGGTGAAAGATCCAAAGTTCAGTCCCAAATCCAACTCGTCTGCAACAGCCAGCTCATATCCGTCGAGGTACATTTGGGATCCATGTCAAGTGGGGAGAACACATCAACCTATAAAGGAGGACGAGACGAAGAGCACTCAAAAGCTCTAACCTGTAGAAGCCACAATGACTTGTGCCACGACCCTTATGAGCGTGCCGTAGTCCATCATAGCAGCAGCAGCAGCAGGGCGTTAGTAAGCTGTGAAAAGTAAGCTAGGCACGTATAGAACAGCTGACAGCACCAACAGGGCTAATCACGTCAACGCTTAGGTGTGGTTCGTTTATGTGCAAATTTGTTGGGACTCAGGATTAGAAGAGAAAAAGGGAGGTAAAGCCGCTGTCCCATCAAAAAAAAAAAAAGAAAGAAAGAAAGAAAAGGAGTAGGAGAAGAATAGAAGAGAGCCCAGACAAACATTGAATCATGACTAAAAAATTCCAAAGGCTGGGGGGAGGGAAGGGGAGAGAGATAGAGTAGAAGAGAGAGAGAGAGAGAAAGAGAGAGAGAGAGAGACAGATGGCAGAGAACGAACACAAAGTCCGTGAGAAGTAAAGGAGGAGGAGGAGGAGGAGGAGGAGGAGGAGGAGGAGGAACAGTGATGAGAAGGCAAGAGTAGTCAAGGGAGAGAAAATTCAGTCAACGCCAAGCAAGGACACAGTTCCACTCGTTGCCATTCTGGCTTCCAACCATGGCTGCACATATTGAAAAAAAAAAAAAAAAACGCCAGGGAATGGGAATATATCTCCCCTTTTCAAACACAAACATGAACAAGGGCAGCCGTGTGACTATTGACCTGATCAGTAGCGGCCAATGTGGAAAGGGGAATATCCCATGGTACAAAAAGGTGTCTAAAAGGAACTCCAAGGGAAAGGGAATGGTCCTCCCGTATGCGACTTGTGCAACTGCAGATGGGGTCTTTGAAAGGAATGCCCTCAAGTCTTGAATGTCTCGGACATGAATATTTAAGACCGTAAAGAATATTCGGCAAGACATGCCGCTGTGGGTCTTGCAACCAGTAGTGACGGGATTATGTAGAGGAATGCCAGTCGATGACAAGGACAGGGCGGAATTCACGTGTCTGGTTCCGTACAGATGCCAGCCGTGGTTGGCCTGATATGAGTTTCGAAGTATCATGTATGCTGGAACCGGGAAAGCAAAGAGGCAAGAGCATGGGCGGTGGTGAGAATACCTCTTCGGAGAAGATGCACGGGGTCGACGCAAACGCAGGAGCGAACCGAGGGGAGGCGGTAAGGTCTTTATCGAAAGTCGCAGCTTGTCCAACAGTGTGCCCCGGCAGATGCAAGCGTGGGACACGTGGGACTGAAGAGAGCTCCGGATATCTCTTCCTGCGGTGGCGCTGTGACTGTCTGGACCGCTGGGACTGGGAACCTGGACAAGGCCGCCGAGGGAGCAGAGCCAAAAGGTAGAGATGGTACAGTACAATGTGCTGTTTCCGCTGGTGGTGTCGGCTATCAAAGAGGTCGAATACGGATGACGGACGTGAACCTCGATGCAATGATGGACGCGGCGAGCCACGGCTTCGAAAAGCATCTTCAAGTCTCACCCAGTGCCTGACGCAGCATGTGGTTGCCAACTACCAGGTTCTCCAGGAATTTGGCTGCCTCAATGAGCATGGCGCTCTTGCTGAACCCGCCCGCCTTGAGTCCCGGGACAAGCTCGTTGAGCGCGCCGAAGCCAACTTTGATGGCGTTGCGGCGCTTTTGCTCGCTCATGATGTGGTTGCTGCGCTTCTGTTCCTCGCTCAAGTTCTCGCGCCGCTCCTTCTGTGCAAGCTTGGCCTTCTTCGCAGGGCTCTCGGCTCCTGAGTCTCTCAATCTCTTGGCGCTGCGGGGGCCGACGCTGAAGGAGGCGGCGCGCTGACCGCCTGCACTAGTGGGTGTAGAGGAGCCGAGACGAGCGGTCGAAATGAGACCGTTCTCGGCAAGAGTGCGACGACGCTTGATGGGCCCACCGCCTGGACTCGCATTTTCAGAGGTCGAATCTCCTCCGTCAGACACATGGGCGCCTGAGTCGATAGGCATGAGGTCCACGAGCATGCGCTTGCGATTGGTAGGCTGTTTGACGTGATTAGCATCGTGGTAGCTCAAAGGTGCGCGTTTTTGAAGCGTTGGACTCGGCGGCTGCGTGTTGGGCTGGGTGCTCGGACCACTGCCCGCGGGCTGCAACACCTGCATGTCGCTCACCAGCCTACGTACAATGGCGTCTTCCGTCTGCGTCGTCTTGGAATCCGGGCGGAAGCCGTTGTTGTTGAAGTTGGTGTCGGAACCGAATTGCGGAGGAGGGCGGGGGCGGACAGGCACAGATGTCGTGCCGTAGTAGGGATGACTTTGGGAGGGTGCGACACTGCGGCCCATGTTGAAGAAGTTGAGGACGGTCGTGTGTGCGCCGTCATCCGCAGACGTGGCAGGAGCATTCATGTGGTGGTGGTCGGCCGTCGAGGTAAAGGGTGCAGATGCCGGAGGGCTCGGCAGGCTGGCGCCTGGCATCGAGGTAGGATGAGGTTTGCTGAGAAAGGTCATGTCATGGGGTTGTGAGCTCGACATGAGAGCCGTAGCAGCGCCAATGACTTCATCGGACGCGCGGGTTTGCATGCTGCCGTTGCGAGGCTGCATGTAGTGATTCACTGGCTGGTGATCGATATGGCCAAACATGGCGGGGTTGTGGGAGGGTTCTGTGACAGTGCCATGAAAGGTCGGCGCCGAGTCCATGAAGTTGAAACCACCAAAAGAGTCTGTAGGATGATGATTTGAAGGCCCAAAGTCGTGATCTGAAAAGGTAAAGTTGTTGGAGCCTTGGTTGAAGGGCCCTTGGTCAAAAAAGTCCTGGAGCTGACCGAACTGGAGGTCATTCAGCAAGCCCGGACCTGGCGCTTGGACATTTTCAGCAGCGGCGGCATAGTCGACGTCGCCTGGAAAATTCCCCATCATCTTGTACGCTGTCTCGTCCAGGACCTTGGGGTCGGTGTAGTGGTACCCGTAGATGTTTTCATCCTTGCCGGGCACCTGGTTGGAGCTCATTCCGAATTGACTAGCCGGCGGCTGGTTCACGAGCGCCAACATGAGGTCGATGTTGGATCGAGGTGTGGTGTATGTTGAATTGAGCAGAGGTCGACGGCAGGGTTATACGCGGGTGCCGGTCGAGGTGGGCGTTTTCATGGCGGGACGAGGTCCGATTGCAGACGGAGAGGTGCAGACGAGGACCGACAGAGTGGATGACAAGTCGTGTCTCGTCTACGGGCCGGCCGAACATGGACGACGGATGCTTCAGGAATTGCGGGAGCTTAGCAGGCTAGACGGATGGTGTCGAGGGCGGCGGACTTGGAGGTGGTGACGGAGGCGGAGGCGGAGGCGGAGGCAGAGGTCTGGGAAGAGATGGGTAGAAGAGCAAATGTTTTGGAGGCCAAGACGTCGAGGGCGAGATGGAGCAGGCCGGGGTAGTGGGCCTGGGATTGTTCATGCATCCCAGCGGCGGGCGGAGGGCGGACGGGCAGTCGAGGGCGGAGAAGAGGGCAGAGTCGAGGTTGAGGTGAGGTGAGGACGACGGGACTGGAGGTGAGCGAGAGGGAAGCGGGCGCATCACATGTCAAAATGCACCTTTACCACTGCTCCAGCACCGAAATGCCCCCAGCCCCAGACCACCGACACCCTCCACCCCTGCCCACCACCTGCGGGACCCAGGACGACGACTGCAATCTGATCGTTTGGATTCCCATTTCTTCTTCCCTTTCTGCCGTTCTGGCTCGCTGACCAGTCCCTTTGCATTCATTCTCCAGGGGACCGGCCGACCGACCCCATCGTTCGTTCGCGTCGCCATCACCACCTCCACCTCCTCGCCGTCGTCGTCGTCAGCGTTTCACCACGCCGCCGTCTGCTCCAGTCTGCTCCTACACCGAGTCGACTCGGCCTAATCCTGTTCGAGTTCCAGGTCCAGAGCAGAGCAGAGCAGAGCAGAGCAGAGCAGAGCAGAGCAGAGCAGAGCAGAGCAGAGCAGAGCGGAAACGAAGACGACGACCTCACAAACGTCGATGCCCTCCGGCCGAGGCCTCCCCCTGCTCGCTCTCCGCACTGCCGTGTGACCTCATGCCTGTCTGGTCAATGTCCAAAACTCCCTCCAGGAGACCTGACTCCTCCTCCTCTGTCGAATCTGAACGCGCCAGGCGACCGAGCCTCGGTCGTCGCCTTGTCGTCTCGCTCCTCTTTTCCCAGAGCAGCAGCATTGGATCATGGCCGCTGACCGCCATCCGTCTCCGCCGCCGCCGCCCCAACTGCTCGCGCCGTGCGTCTCGTGGCTCTGGTACCGCCCGATACCTTGCTGATTAACCGCTACCTGCAGGATCCTCAGGGCCTACCTGCTGGCCTTTGGTTCGACCGCCGGTCCCCGCATCGCATCCCTCATCCTTGCGCTGCTCCCCCACAGTCCGAAGCATCCCCAGAACGTAAGTGAGATTGCCTTTTGGCCTTTCGACTCGCTGATTGCTCCCAATTTCAAGCTCACCATTAAGCTGTGGCAAGCTCTGAAACAAAGTGCGGGATGGAACCGCTTCCCTGCTTTTTGCGCAATCCTGGTAGGCGGCTCTCTAGCATTAGAGGGGCCGTTGCGTTCCCTTGGCCATGGGATACCATCTAATCGACGCCTCTACATACGTCTCGCTACCAAATTTCTGTCGGCCACAGTTGCTGCCAATATTGGCTTCAATCTGCTTAACAGCGAGCCAAGCGCTCCTCTGCCCTCCCGAGACGGTTCCGCCGCTCCGAAACTCAAGGGGACTGGGCAATATGGAAATCTCCGAGGATTAGATCCGACTGAAGCAACAGACGCCCCTCCCGCCGCCGCAGCCAACGCCGAGACATTTGCTTTCGAGCACGAAGATGACCTCTCTTGCGACTTTCGTGCCACGGTAAACCCATCGCTGCCACCCCTGCCGGCCAGAGACGTCTACCGGGCGCGCTCGCTGCAGCCGTTGGCCGGCAAGACGATTGATCTCACCCTCTTTGCCGCAGTACGCGCTCTCGACATATGTATTGCTCCCGTGGTCGCAAAGCGCCGGCATACGGCCGCTCGCATTGTTGCGAACTCGTCCAACACGGTTCTATTCGTCCTGTCCTGCTACATCATCATGCGCGCCTGGTTCTACGCGCCCAATCGTCTACCGCGCTCCTACAATCGCTGGATCTCATCGGCTGCCCAGCTCGACCCACGACTGCTCCTCGCCTTAAGGCACGCGCGCTACGGGCACTTTAGGTATGGCATTGAGACGGGCATCGGGCCCCTACTAGGCACCATGTGCCGGGACTACGGTCTCCCCTATGAGTGGGGCAACCCGGCAAAGACAATACCAATTCCCTGCGAGCTAGTCCACCAGGGCGTTGGGCCAAGCTGCGAACACCACTTTGCCCACCGCTTCGCCAAGGCCTGGCTCTTTGCTGCCAAAATGTACGTCCCGTTGCAGCTGCTCATGTGGGCGCAGCGGTTCGCCATCTCCGCGCGCCACGGCACTGCTGTCAAAGCCGATGCTCTAGTGAAGGCACTACGCGAAGGCGCCCGCTCTTCTGCCTTTCTCGCCGCCTTCATCTCGCTCTTCTACTACGGCGTCTGCTTGGGTCGCACGCGACTCGGGCCCCGCGTCTTTTCCTCCAAGACGGTCACGCCGCAAATGTGGGATGGCGGGCTGGCCGTGTCGGTGGGCGCGTGGCTTTGCGGGTGGTCCGTCTTGCTCGAGAAGCCGCATCGGCGGACCGAGTTTGCCTTTTTCGTCCTGCCTCGCGCGCTGGCTGTCGTGCTGCCGCGCAGGTACGAGAGAAAGTACTTGGGGCGCGAGCGCCTGGCCTTTGTCTTGTCTGCGGCCGTCATCATGACGGCGGCGGGCGAGAAGCCTGAGCTTGTACGCGGTGTCTTCGGACGCGTCTTGTCTGGCATTTTGGGGACCGGGCACAAGAGGAGGCCGGCGGTAGAGGTATAGAGCTCGTCCCCTATTAGAGGATATGCACGTTTGGTTCACGTGTATTGTACGTGTGTTGCAGGCGTGTTTGCAAGACTGGCTGGATCTATTATATTGCTGTACCATCAGAACGACCTATAGATGCGGTTCTTTTTCCGCAGAGAAGAGACGAGGTTACGCTTTTATCAGGTGGTAGTCACACAAGCAGGGCACAGTAAGGTACCGGTAGACCCACGGCAGACTGACCCATTCCGGCACTTGTACTCCCCCCTTGTCCCCTTTCTCATCTTCGTCCTGGGCTGGCAATAGCTCATACCGCACCCTTTAGCAGCACACAATCGTATCTCAGATGCCGAGAACGAGTACGCTAGGCGAGTGGTGGTGCAAGTCATTGACCCGACAACCAACCCCACCACTTTCTTGCCTATTGCTATGTACCACCTTCCAGCTGCAGCGCAAGGAACCTAGGCTGCTGCCATTGTTGCTTCGCGCAATCATTCGACCTGCGTCTTTTTGACTCGCAGCTGCACTGGCATTGTAGCAGACGCGCCACGCGCTGTATGCACAGTGGAGTACGGCAAAAACACACACATCTTGATCTCACCCATACAACCATACCCACATCCTAAACCCCAATTGCATCCATGCGTCTCCATTGCCGTCCTATCTAGCGTTTCCGTCGGAAGCACGCTGGCCTACCGCGTGTTCTGCTACTGGCTGGCTGGCCGGCCGGCTGGGTGACTGGCTACTTACTGTGCATGACCTGCCTGCGCTGCAGTAGATACATGTGTGTGTACTCACCGCTCGCGTACAGCACTTGCAGTAGAAAATCCCGTAAATGAGTATCGGCAGGTTGATCAGCATGAGTGGCATTTGCTGCTGTGCGGCACTTATCTACATGCCTACATACCTACAGCACAATCGGCACAATCAGAACGTACTCCCGCAGACAGTTCCTCGTCTGCACGCACGCACTGCATGTACTGTAGGTACAGTACGTGCAGCATGTACCCCGCACGCCCGCACGCCTGCCTACCTAGCTGCCGGGCAGCAAAGACATCAGGTCAAGTCATCTCTTTACCTGCCTGCCTGGCTGCCTGCCGCATTTCTGCCAGCTCAGCCCTACGCAAATGAAGCCACGCGGCGGCCGGCGCAGGGGCGAATGACTCGAGCAAGAGGGCCGGCCGCCATCATCGCTCGATCTGTCGGCTCTTTCCTTTTTTGGTTGGAGGTGCTGGGGTGTCTGTCTGCCTGTCTGTTTGTTTGTTTGCTGGGAAGAGGGGGTTTGCTTGCTTTCGCTGCTGCGAGAGACTGAAAGAGATGGATGGATGGATGGATGGTTGACGGATGACTTGCACGGTTGAGCAGTCGCTGTCGGCATGGTGTTTTTGCGTTGCTTGTTGGGCGCAGATGCACAACGAGAGAAGAAGAGGCAGGAAAGAATCGCGTCTCCTTATCGTCCCGACCTCTACTCGCATCAGCATCGTGCGCCATGCCATGCCATGCCATGCCACTGCGCCAACACCGCCTCAGCCATGACCCCCTCTCTTCACTCGACTCTTTCTCCCCCTCTTTGCGCATTCCCTTACGGCCGTTGGCAGGGAAGGTCGCAGTGGAGTGGTTGCAAGCAGCCCGGTAAGGTAGCGCCCGCCCTCCTGCCCGCCGCCAAGCCCTCGACCGACGACCTGATCTGACCTGACAGCACGGCTCGAAGACTGGCGAAGAGAAGAGTTGGCTGCCCTGGCGGCGGGTGTGGGTGCGGGCGTTGGTCGAGGAGGGATGAGGGCGGACGAGATGGTGCACGTCATCCGTCGCATCTCGATCTCAGACACTGCGATCCATCGTCCATCAGGTCGCGCGTGGGTGGGTTGGGTTCTGCCACGTAGGTAAGTTCCCCGTCTGGGGTTCCCGTTCCCGTTCGCGCTTCGCGTCGCAGCAGCGGGCGGCGGCGGTGCGTGACGTTGTGTTGAGGGGAAAGACGGGACACTTGTCTAGCGGCGGGAGCGGAGAACGAGGCGAGGCGAGGCGAAAAGTCTACCCACGTACCCCGTGGGGTAAGTGGTCGTACCGTTACCCCAGAGAAACCCCAGACGAAAAGGATGACTGACTAGTGAAGAGAAAAAGAGAAAAAGGAAAAATGTTTAGTTTTTCTTTGCTACCCTGCAACACCACTCACGCGGTACCTGCCCTCTGGCTACATTCCCTTGCCCGCAGCAGCAGTCGTGGCGGGCAGACACACACCCACTGCGCAAGGCCAACCGCCGCGGTACTTTGCTCGTGGAGGAGGGGCTGCCCCTCGTTTTCACCTGCTTATGCCTGCCTCTGCTGTGGGTGGGAGATATTTTCTGGCGAGAAAAACTCACCGTTGCGGGCTCCGAGAGCAAGCGACGCAGTCTGGAATGGTTGGCCGGGCATTTTCTGTCCTGTCCTGCCCCTCTCTGCCTTTTTCTCTCTCCTCTTCTCGTCCCGCATGCTACGTGGTGCCCGTTTTCCTGTCATGGATATCGCGGTCGGACTTGTGGAAGTTGGTCGGGTGTGGGCAGTAATGCTGTGGGCGAGTTGACTGCCCTGTTTGTCAGCGGTAGGCTATTTGCCTGCCCTTTAGACTGCGGGATGTGCGCCGGTTCCTTTTCTCTTCGTCCTGGCTTTGACTTTGGCTCGCTTTCCATGGCTCGACTGCTATTGACGCGCCTGCGCGTTTCGTACTGAGAGGACTGCTGGATTCTCAAACTCGACCGACATGAACAACTCGGAAGAGAGCTCAACGAACAGGATACAATGTGCAAATCCGCAGCAGCTGCGTGAAAATGACAGTACTGGCCAGGCTCGCAAGATGCCGTCATAGGCGACGCAACGACCTTCCTTGCGCTCGGCACTCTTTCGCCTTCGCCAACGAGCACAACTCGAGCATCAAGACTCAGCAAGGGGGTAAACGACGAGAAAAAAGACTGCAAGTAGAGGAAACCCTCGCCCGCAGTACCTCAAACGTTTGACATCGGTAGGAGCCAAGACGCGCCGCGCCGTCCGTCGTCTGCGCCAGCAATCCGGGACTGCCTCCGCGCCAGCTAACACTGGCACATACGCGCATAAAGAACCCAGAATCCTCCTTATCCTTCTCCTCTTTTCTCAGAATGGTGGGAGGACTTTCTGTCTCCGTGAGCCTTGTCAGGCGCGCATAGCGTTTGACACGCGAGCGAGCGATCAGAGAGCGCGGCCCGTGCCACCCACCCACCAGCGGTAGTAACAGCGCCAGACGTCTGGGACACAGCACACGACGGCGGCGCTGGTAGCCAGCTGGTGCGCGCAGTGCCCGTTCCAGGTGTTTTCTGTTCTTCTGCCAATTCTCAGCATGCCCATGCTCCTTCTCAGCCGAGGCGCTTCTTGGCCACTTCAACGCACGTCCTGTGGGGTACATGGCCGGGACGAACGGGGGGCTCGAAACGAAACAGCGTGCTTCGGATGGACGGCGGGCCGTGATCCACCTGAGGTGTTCGCTTTCGCTTTCGCCTTCGCCGCCGTGCCTCCCTCTCTTGGCTGCGATGGTGACGTTGCCAATTCTGCGCGTTGCTGTCATGTCAACTTCACGTCGCCCCCGTCAGTCAGTGTTGCACGTCAGCGAGGAAAGACAGCGGCCGAGACGGCGCCGTTTGGACCTGGCTTCGCACGAAGCATGTTCCTCGGTGCATCCGTCAAGCACAAAGACCTTCGCGGCCGAGGCATAGCGCATCACGCTCGACGTGATGGATACACGGTGGCTTTGCAGCAGAACGAGCGGGCAAGGCCGCAGATGAGCGGACCAACGATGAAAGCCAAGCGCAACATGGGGCTCTCTGAAAAAGACAGACTGCGTTGAAGCGAGGGCAGAGTCGTGTTCCGCAGATGCAAATCAACGTGGAAGTTGAGAGTCGAGGTGAGGTTGAAAAGCAGTGCAGGGGCTGGCGGCGCCCAGCGTTTGTGATTGGTGCGTTTGGCGCGCTCTGCCCTGCAAGGGCACCAAGAACCTGGCGGCGATCTCTTGAGCTCAATCTGACGACAACAGAACACAACCACCAGTCCAGCAACCTCGGACAGTCGACCATGTTAATTCGCTACGTGAGCTACACGTAAGGTTTAGCCAAGACTACATACAAGCCTTCTCCGTAAGGACGTAGGACAAAGATTCAACAAGACCCAATTCCAAATCTCCAATATACCTACGTCTCAGCAAGACTTAGTCCAGAAGGCAAACCCAACTGCCCACTCAATTCGTTTCTCTTACTTCTAGTCCCCTTCCTTCCTTCGCTCTTCCCCACACTGGCTACAACGCATCGTCTCTTCCGCCGCCACGCACAGCACAGCGCGCGTCGCGCCAACGGCCGCTAACATTTCTGGCATCAATGCCGTTGCTGTCACGCTGCCGCGCGTCCTCTCTATCTCTCCTTCTCTACTGCTGCACTCATCCTCCAATTTCCTCATCTCTTTTCACCATTGCCATGTCTTTTTCACCCTCCGCCGTTTAGTGTTTCCCGTCTCATACTGCCGGCTGCGTCGCTTTCCGGTCTGCGTGCACAAATGCATGGAAGACGGAAACGAGGCGACTTATCTACGTTCCATGGCTGGTATCGTCAACTGTAGGAAAAGACAGGTAGCGGATTCAATCTGCTGCTCGAGAGGGGTGCAGAAGCGGATTTGTGCCCTGAATTTTGGGCATAAAGGCTCCGTGTCTGCGGCGCCTGCTTGCCTTGGGAGCACGATCGTGTGCCTCATATTTTACGCTGTATGAATGGACAGGATCGTTTTGGCCGTCCGTCGGAGCTGGGAGATGCAGCACTTTGTCCTGAAGTGTCACTGCACACTGAACCACTGCGAGCTCGAGCTGTTGGGGAAGCCAGAAAAGGATGTACTGTTGTCCATTTGATCCTCGTTGAAGTCTTCAAGTTGCACTACTGTTGCTGTGTTGGACAGCAGTGGTTTGTTGAAAAGGACAACGCTGTACAAGGCAATCTTCCTCCGTCCTGATGTTTCCCGTCACTTCAACTTTTGCACAGCAATCCGCCATCGGTGTCATGTCGGATACAGCATGCCATCCACGTCGCTTTTTGGTTGCGGTTCCAGTGTATCTGAGAAACTCCAGGGCATTGAAAGGGCGTTTGAAGGTGGTGAGATGTTTGCTTGACGATGAAGTTGCCTGCTGCCCTCCTGGCCAATTTGAACAGGACAGTAGAGTCGACATTTCAACAATACACTGCTCGACGCCCCATTTGTCGTGTCGAATCAAGCAATGAAGTTCTGTAGAAGTTCGATTTCTTTGTTGCTCATGTTAAATACAAAAAGGGGCGCATATCTTGCATAGGACAGTGCGAGTCCTACACTTTAGCGGTGGCGGAATCGACAACTGTTGTCATTCCTCATCTTTGTCTCCTTGGACTGCGCGCTTCTGGGTGTTTCGCGTCGTCGTATCGCTACGTTTGGTGTAAACGCTTGTTGGCTTCGACGGCTGTTGGGTTGGTCCACCACATTCCTCCCATGGAATGCAGCACCTACCGACCGCGCCGTGAAACTGCATCTCTCACGAATAAAAACCACTCGACGATGCTCTACCCATATATCCGGGCTTGGGGCAGCCAATCCGGCGCTCGGCGTGGCCTGGTCTGCTTTCCTCCTCGGTTGCAAACCTCGATGCCCGCGGCTTTTCTACCGCCACCAACACTCTCTTCTCTCGGTGTATGTTCGATACAGTATGACCTGTCCATCCGACAAGATGCCGTCGATTTCGATTTTGCGCGTAGCAAATGATGAGCCCCATCACACAGCATAGCTTCCTTGGCAAGTCAGTTGTGGCCCATTTCTCATGTACTGCTCACATCATCGAGCCATGACTTGCTGATCATTGGAATTCGCACATTTATGAAGCGCCGTCAGCTCCGGTGCCAACATGCAGATGGCGAATCTCCATCCTCATCACTTCTGTCCTCCGCGCCTCACTTGCAGCCTCCGTTTCTAGAACTTGCTTCTGGAGTGACACGAAGATTTGGGCCATGACTTGTCTGCCAGCCATTGGCACCGTCCTGATTCTCATCAGCCAGTCCGGGGGACGTTGGTCCGGGATAGCTGCAAGAAAAGTCTTCCTGACGCTCGCTGGTCCAATCTTTATGGCCCCGTCATGGAAACTCCGACAAGGCGATCAATGTTGGCGCCCACATGCAAAAATTCTGGGCCAAAGAAACCAAAGAGCTCTGGAAAAGGATCTGTGCCTCAACTCCCAACTCTCCACCCACCTTGATGCAATAGACGAATCCTGGCAAGACTGCGCATGTAAGTCGACAGTTTGGTGCGCGCGCCGTATGTCTCTGTTGGTAACAGAACCGACGTTGCATTTCTGGTCAGGTATATAATTGTCTACAACCTCCGTCAGTTACTCTGCCTTCATCACAACCCTCGACACCTCCTCAGCAAGTTTCAACACCATCCGTATTCGCAGTCAGAATCACGCTCAAGTTTCGGGGATTCAAGCTGATTCGTAGTCAGGAAAGAAGTCTCCTCGACGACCGCCAAAATGTGCGAAATTCATCATGTCCCTACGGAATGGACGGCCTGTAAGGAGAAAATCAAGCACGTGAAGGACGATCAAATGGATGTTCCATGCGGCAAAAATTGCGAGATCAAACCCCACAAATACAACATGGGAAGTTTCACTGTCAAGACTCCGGGCACCAAGTGTCCCATGTGTCCGGCGCCTTGATTCAGACGTAAGTTATATCCAAGTCACCGACCGACTAAGAAGTCACAAGGGCTGACCATACGAAGCAACAGCGCGTGAGGACTACTCGCAAGGAGAGGGGGGGAGCGACAAGAAATCTGAGTATTCAATGGATGCTATTGGCCCTTGGAGGTTACTGGACAATTTTAGATCTTCGGGCAGATTGAACTCTTCACCGTGCTGGGAGACAGGTGTTGCAAGTTATCCTCGCACAAACTTTCGTTCGTGTTGAGATGAGGAGCATTGGCTACGGAGAATATACAAGAAACAGTAGAGGAAGCTAGCTCATCATGTGGTCACTTGTTTACAAATGACATGAGTTTGAGTCGCTCCATTCTTTGCCGATTAAGTTCATGACGTGAATCTGGTAAATGCTTGCTCTGATAAACGCCTTCGCGTCAAGGATGAAGACCTTTGATCTGTTCTATTAGCATGAAGCGCAAGGTCTCGTTGCATTAATGACCTGGAAAAGAAAGGCTTCAGGATGGAACGATATTTCAGAGCCGCACTCTTGATGGCTGCCTATCAAAATTCCGTGGGCCCATCTTTTTGATGGAGTCGATTTCGTGCAACCCGGATAATACCATCGATGAGTAAGCTTCCTGCAGGTTGGGGTCGCGATTATGAGGGCGCTTCGCCGCTTCACACTTTTGCCGCGGGCGCTTAGCCGTGACTGCAACAAACACCACATCTCAACCCTCAGTGTCACTGGCACTCCACCATTTCGCGACGAACGGCGTTGTTGCTTCTATCCGCAATGTCTGACCCAGAATCTAGGGGTCGCATCATTCGTTTCTGGTACCCTGGAGATCCAGATAACCGCATTGTCAAACATGGCGTCACCACTGGAGGTGACTACTTCATTGGTTACGTCGATGAGACCACAGTCCTGAAATTCCCACATTTCAAGGGAAAAGCTCAATCCATGGAAGATCTCCAAGTCGAGAGGCAGATTTACGAACGCGTCGGAAAGCACCCCCGCATCATCGAATATAAGGGATGGCATGAGGACGGCCTGTTACTAGAATATGCGCCCAACAAAAGCCTCAACTGCTTCCTTGCCGACAACCCTACCCTTTCAAAGCGGGAGCGGCTTCGGATTGCAAAAGAGACGGCCGAGGGCGTTGACTTTGTCCACAAAAACAACGTTCTCCTGCGCGACATTGCCGTGCGCAATATCCTCCTTGATGCCGACCTGCACGTTAAGCTGTGCGACCTGACGGGCCAGCTGCTGGGAGACGACGGCCAAGTCATTGCAAAAGGCCACGGCTGGGAGGACTTCGACGCCATGAAGCCACGCGCGGACACACAGTATGCCGACATAGTCACGGACATTTTCGCTCTCGGTACCACTGTTTACAAGATCATGGTCAATCAAGGGCCTTTTCCTGACACGCATGATGATCAAGAGCTAAAGCAACGCTTTGAGCAGAGACGGTTTCCGGAGCTCGATGAGAGGTTGGGCGGTAAGGTCGTCTGGGGCTGTTGGGATTCCTTGTACAAGTCGGCGGGCGACGTTGCCAAAGATTTAGAAAAGCTCGAGCAGGCGTCTCTAGAGTAGCAGAGCAGATTAGAGAACCAGCAAAAAGCAAGACTGGCTCTAAATGCTTCTCATCGCCGGCATATTCAATTGAATGTCTCAAATTTGATATGTGCTGCGTCTCAAAAGTAAGAAGACGACGAAAGAAAGACCGTCGGGCCCACCCAGCCAAAGAAAAATACAACGCTTACCCTACCAAAACCAAAATGACCAAGAAATAGATGTAAATGCAACTGGGGTATCATCCATGCAACACGCAGGCACCGCGCCGCTCCGGCTCGCTAATCAACAAATGCTCAGTGGGCAAAGCGGAAGTCGAGGCGCTTGTTGCCCTTGTCCTTTGTGGTGGCAAGATACGCCTTCTTTTCGTCCACGGACATGGCGTCCCACGTCCGCTCGCGGTACCTGCAGAACCCATTAGACAACGTCCACAGTCAAAGTAGGGAAGGGACGGATGTACCGATTGATAGACACGTAGAAGAACTTGGTGCCGGCAAAAAGGACGAGATTCCACAGGCAGATGAAGATGAGGATCTTGTTTCCGCGCCGGTACAGTGGCATGTCGTCTTCGCGGTAGACCTGCGCGGGGTTGGGTCAGCGGAATGCGAGGGGGTGTTGACGGGGAGACGCACGTTTGCGCTGATGATGGCGCCGAATTGTACACACATGTTGTACAGGGCAGACGCAACGGTTCGGGTCCGCACGGTGCCGGCGTTGCGGCTGGTGATGGCGACAAGTATCTGCGGATATGAGCTGGCGTTCTTTTATTCGGAGTGGGCTTCTTACCGCGTGGACGTAGGGGTTCCCCACGAGAAGCGCTATGACGATGTACCTCACGCCTGCAGCCGCTGTTCCGGGAAGCAAAAGTAGCATGACCAACAGTGGCAGTGCCCATAGTTGGCTCACCGATGCCAGGATGAATCGCTCTCTGCGCTGTTCACTGAGCCAGGTCCAGAATAGCAGCTGCGCAATGTACAAACACAAAGGCGGGATGGTCAGAAGATTGGTTTGGAAAGTGTCGAAACCAATCGATCTCAGCTGAAGTGTCATGTACGAGGTCATTGGGTGCGTCGGGACAAATGCGGTCAGACCCAAAAGGTAGATGGGCCAAAGATGCCAATCCGTAAGACAATCGTACAAGTTGGACAATGTCAGTGCTTGTCGGTTGTGCATGTCGCCCTTGGACGGGTCGTCGCGCAGGATACGGTTCACCATAATCTTCTCCTGGCGCTCAGTGAACCACCCAGCTTCTCCGCGGAAACTGCTCGCCGTCTGAGTCGGCGACGGAGGCAGATAGAACCAAGAGAGGACACCAATGACGCAAGTCAAGCTCCCCTCGATGGCGAAAAGCCAGCGCCAACCTTCGAGCCCCCACATACCGCGAAGATGCAGAATCAGAAAGGCAAGGAAGGCGGAACAAATGTTGGTCCCTTGCCCAGAGACCCAGAACCAACTCAGGCGCGTGGGGAGCTCTGAAGATGTGTACCAGTAGCTGAGGTAGAGTATGTTGTCCGGGATGAAGCCTCCTTCAAGCAGGCCGAGGAGGCAGCGGCAGAGGAGATATGACTTGCGACCTTGAAGAAGCGACTGCATACTGGCTACCACACTCCAAGAGATCATCTGGATCGGAATCAAGTTGTCCGCGCCAATCCATTTCGAGATGAGTTGCGAAGGGAGTTCTGCCAGCAGGAAACTGAGGAAGAAGATGGTCTGGCCTTTGTTGTAGTCGTTGGTAGAAAGGCCCAGGTCGTCCAGCAGATTGTCAGACAGCGCTTGTTGAATGTTGCCCCGGTCCAGCTGCAGCGCAAAAAACATGATGCAAACCCACAGGCATATCTTCTTGTCAATCTGCGCAAAGTGAGCAAAGACGCTGGAGGAGCCGAACACGCGGACTAACGTTCTTGACCAACCTCTTCTCTTCCAGCGGCTCCCACTCAAACTCCGGGTCCCATCGATGGATGCCTTCATAGCTGTCGACCGGACGGTAGTATTTCTCGATTCCCTCGGTTGCAAAAGCAGATTCCTCGCGTATGGTGACCAGCGGAGCTTCCTCATAGCGAGTGTCCGTCTTCTTGGCGTAACCTTTGGCGTCGATGGGGGATCCCATTTCCTGGTAGGCGCTGGCCTCGCAGGCTATCAGGTGATATTGAGACGAATTCCATGGTGATTCCTGAGAGGGGCTGCCCATGTAGTCCGTGCCCGCTTCTGCTATGTGGAGCGATCTGGGGGTGCGGCGGCCATGGCGCTTGGGAAGAGGCATGTTGTGGAGAATCCGGAGTACGAAATCAGGGGGCGCTCAGAGGATGCACCAGCGACTGGTCCAAGGTACCCCGGAAATACGAACAACAAAGCGGACAGGCGGAAGGAGGGAAGCTAAGGGGGACTGGAACAAAGCGGTTGGTGAAAAGGGCGTCCTGATATCGATATGGCGGCCATGTTGGGAGGTGATGCAAGCACGCAAAAAGACTGGGCCATGATGTAGCAAGACACGACCAGGCGAGGGCGTCGCGTCGCGGTGAGGAGGGTCGAATTGGGAGCGTGCATTGTGCCGCAATTGCGTGATTGCGCCGGTGGCTCGCGTGCAACAACACCATGCAGCCATGAGACAGCTCCCTCGCTTGCACTTGGTGCCTCTCGACTCTGGTCCGGCGAGACATGGCAGAATGCTAAATCATCTGTTGTGCACAGCAAGCCTTGGTTGCCTGTCTTCTGTGGATGTGCAATTTGGCTTTCTCCACGTCCTCGAGCTTCCAAACCAGGCTGACCGTGCATAAGATGGACAAAAACCCCGCCCCAGGCAGCCAGTAGAGGAACGTCAAGCCATGGATATATCACGTGAAACATCATGACTTGGACAATCGCTTCGCCATATCGCGGCTACGGCTGCAGGTTCCCATGACGGCAAAGCTCCCAAGTTGACGCAACTTCCATGGCAGCTGATTGGAGGAAGCCCTTGAAACGGCGTCGTTGTCTTCATCGTCATTGGACTGAAACATTGCAGAACGGTTCTCCCCGCCGTCATGTTGCCATGTTGGCGTGTCGTGTGAGAATCCAGGAGATAATCGTTCTCGGTACTTAACCTTCTGGCGCCGCCCATCGAAGCTCGACATCCTTCTTGGTTTTGAAAGACAACTGCTTTCGATTCGACTTCATCATGGCCCCAATTGCTGTTGAGACTCCCCAGCAACAGGCTCCCGTTCGTGGACCTATTGATTACAAAGAGGCCTTCATCACCGGTCCCAAGGCTTTCAAGAGGGACATTGAGGAGCATGGCTCGGAGAACCAAGCTCCCGCTTCGTACCCCCACTACCTGCCTACGTGGGATCCCAAAGTGTAAGGAGTCTTGGACAGGTAGTTGCGAATGTTTCTGACAAGCTCAGGTACCCACCTCTGCAGCCATTTGAGCACTACGAGCATGGCAAAGATGCCGATCCTATCTTTCCTCATCTCTTCGCCAATGGAACCCATAGGCCACTGGCTCCCAGGATCGGTTCGGAGGTGAACGGAGTGCAGCTGAGCAAGCTCTCGGACAAAGGAAAGGATGAACTGGCTCTCTTCATTGCCCAAAGAAAAGTGGCTGGTATGCAGACTGGATGCGACGACAAAGTAGGAAACATCTTGCTTACCTTTTGCAGTCTTCTGTGACCAAGACCTCGCCGATATCCCCATCCAAGAGGCCTTGGACTTTGGCGGCTACTTTGGTCGTCACCACATCCATGTCTCCAGCGGCCAGCCAGCTGGATATCCAGAGATTCATCTCGTCCACCGTGGTGCCGAAGACACGATTGCTCGTGATTACTTCACCACAAGAACCAACTCCATCACATGGCATTCGGATGTGACTTTCGAAGCCCAGCCTCCTGGCACCACGTTCTTGTACGTCTTGGACGGTCCGGAGGCAGGTGGTGACACGATGTACGCGAGCATGACCGAGGCATACAACCGTCTATCGCCGGAGTTCCAGAAGCGTTTGCACGGTCTCAAGGCAATCCACTCTGGCTTCGAGCAGGCCGAGAATAGTCGTTCCCGTGGAGGTGTGGTCCGCCGCGAGCCGATTGTTACCGAGCATCCTCTTGTGCGGACGCACCCGGTAACGGGAGAAAAGGCCCTGTTTGTGAATGCGCAGTTCACGCGCCAAATCGTGGGCTTGAAGAAGGAAGAGAGCGACTACCTCTTGAAGTTCCTCTTCAACCATATTGCCATGGGCGCCGACTTCCAGGTGCGGCTCAAGTGGGAAAAGGGCAGCGTTGTGGTGTGGGACAACCGCGTCGCGGTTCACACTGCGATCCTGGACTGGGACGACGGGGCGAGGCGCCACTTGGCTCGCATCACACCGCAGGCGGAGCGTCCGTATGAGACACCGTTCGAGGAGAAGAAGTAGGCATCGAGGGGTTTTCGGCTTTGATTTGCGTTGATAGCGTGATGATGCGATTAATTCAATCTTTTGAGCGGGTCTAGATGAGCCTGACGAGATGCGGGAGCTTCAAAAATTGAAACAATGAACAAGCGAGACCTGGATTGATTAGTATGCCAATCGAATGACATGTCGGAAAAAGTCGAAGTGTTGAAGTGACTGCGTGGGTGTAGAATGGAATCCGATTCCAGCCAGCGTGGGTGCCAAGCCAGGTGCTAAGTCAGCCTTTTCGCCGGCAACGCACCTCCACCATCGGAACTTCAAGTCCTGCTGCTGCTCAACAGCACCCCGACGGACAACGCCGCCACCCACGCCCACCACATCGAATCTCCGCTCTCCGACCATCATGTTCGCAGCCCGGTTCGCGCGGTCCGCCGCAGCTCGTGCTTCGTCGGCCACCGCTCCCCGCGTCGCCGTCAGGAGCTATGCCCAAGCCGCCGCACCCTCCACCAAGCCGCCCGTCGCCCTGTTCGGCGTCGACGGCACCTACGCGAGCGCTCTGGTACGTCTCCCCCGCCCGAGGAGATGCCAATTGAAGAGATGGATGCAATTGGGCCGGTACGCTTGCGGCGAGATGAGATGGAAGCAAAGGGACCTTGGCTCGGAACCGGGATGCAAATGGCGGGGAAATTTGGACCCAGAAGAGACACGCTGACGGCTTCGCTTTTGCGATCTGACGACAGTACACGGCCGCGGCCAAGACGTCCTCGCTCGAGCCCACGGCCAAGGCCCTCGAGAGCCTCGCCGCCGTCTTCAAGAAGGACCCCAAGCTGACGCAGGTCCTGTCGTCGCCGTCGCTGTCGCCGGCCGACAAGAAGGCCATTGTCGCTGAGCTACAGAAGAACGTTGGCGCGGACAAGGACGGCCTCATCAAGAACTTCCTCGAGACGCTCGCCGAGAACAACCGCCTCGGTGTCTTGGAGCCCGTGACTGAGAAGTTCACCACCCTCATGAGCGCCTACCGCGGCGAGGTCGAGCTCAACGTCACCAGCGCTGCTGTACGTCCACATTTCGAATGAGAGAAATTCAAGGTCGGTCGCTGACTATCTTGCAGCCCCTCGACAACAGGGTGCTCAGCCGCCTCGAGGCCGCCGTCTCCAAGTCGCCCCTCGCCCAGGGCAAGAAGCTCAAGGTCGTTACCAAGGTGAGACGACCCAGCACCAAGATCCATCAAATCTGCTAACCGCGGTGCAGGTCAACCCGGACATCAAGGGCGGTCTGGTCGTCGAGGTCGGCGACAGGACCATCGACCTCAGCGTCTCGTCCAAGATTGCCAGGCTCAACAAGCTCCTCCAGGACGCTTTGTAACTGCCCGCATCCGATCTAAACTCTTGGTCGCTCCTGGGACAAGGACAGGATGAGACAAAGAGCGCCTGTGTATGTTAGATGCGGCGGCAACGGGCGGCTGCTTTGAGATGAACGATGCACATTGGAAATTTTTCAATCTGGCGTCCCAAGTGACGGGGATGGGAGAACGAACTAGCTCAATCGGCCCCCCAGAAGCAAGCAAGCATAGTGGATAGAGAGAGCGTCTGTTTGGAATGCAGTCTATTGGTGACTCCCTCCCTGGTTGCTGCAAGTTACGTCGAGCAGGGAGACATGCATGCGTGCGATGCGATGCCCCGGCCCATTCCCGTCCACTCTTCTTCTACTGTGGACAGTGGATGGACGGAGACAGCACCCACCGACCCACAAACTTGCCTCCCTTTCTCTCCACCATGAAGACGTTCTAGCGCTCGCCGTTTCATCACGCATGTCTTGCCTGCCAATAAACCCCCCGTCTCAGATATCGGCCATTGAGACCACCATCTATCTCCCTGCCTGTCTACCAGCCTGTCTGCCTGCCAGTCAGTCAATCAGTAAGGCAACATAGATTCACATGCACGCAGTTTCCACATGCACCGAACAACCAGCCGTCATGGCGGGCCATATAGCTTACGTACCCCGAGGCACACATGCAATGTACACACAACACAGAGCGTCACAAATCACGCTTCACACCATTACCACAAGCGGCAGCCGTAGACATCTCGACGGCCTGCCCGTCCGGTGAGAGCCCAGTCAAAGCCAGCAACAACAACAACAACAATAACAACAGTCTTGATATCTAGATTCTATGCGTCGACCAATAAATAGGGCGACGCGGATGCCGAAAAGGATGCTAGGTAGACCGACAAACGCCCAGACGCCCCCCCCCGGCAAGTCTGTTCAACCGAAGGTGCGCGGTACGAAACGAGGGGGAAAGCTATGGTAGGAGGGGGGCTCTACATGGGTGGATAGTAGGTAGATGGATGGAAAAGATGAGCATCTATCGCGTCTACAAGCTAGCCTTCTCGACGCGGCGGCCCGTCTCGTCAAACCAAATCTTCTTGCCGGAGTTCAAGCTCTCCTGCAGGGCACATCCAATCTTGACAGCCTGGACAGCGCCCTGCAGCTTAAAGGGCAGCTTGGTGTTGTCGAGGCAGGCGGCGGTGAACTCGTTGGCCTCGGTGACGAAGGCGTGCTCGAAGCGGCCGTAGTAGTGCTGCGGGATCTCGCGACGCACGCCGGCCGGCTCGTGCATCTCGACCAGCGTGCCCTGCGGGTTGCCGTTGATGGCCAGCTTGCCCCCCGTCCCGATGATCTCCGACATGTCGTGCTGGCCGGCCGCCATCATGCGCGAGCTGTAAAAGTACGCCAGCTTGCCGCCCCAGAACTCGACCACGCCCACGCCGTTGTCGACGTCGTTGAATTTGCGCAGTTCGGGCGATACGGCTGTGATGCCGAGCGCTACCACTGACTTGACGACCGAGTCTTGCCCAAAGTACCACAGTGCCAGGTCGATGTCGTGGATGTTGCAGTCGACGAAGATGCCCCCTGAAAACTGTGCGTACGATACGAAGAAGCCTGTTGGGTCCAGCTTGTCGCAGGTCTGGCTGCGGAAGACGGAGGGCCGCCCGATGGCGCCGCTGTCCATGCGGTCGAAGGCGTCGCGGTAGGAGGCGTCGAAGCGGCGCGAGAAGCCGCACAGCACCTTGAGGTGTGGCTTTCTGGCGGCGGTGTCACAGACGGATTGGGACTGTTGTGGAGAGGTTAGCGGCGTTTCTCGACTGACTAACTAGCTTGACGCAGGGCAACGCACCACTTCGACGCTGGTGCTCAGCGGCTTCTCGCACAGGACGTGCTTGTCGGCCTCGATGGCCTTGATGGCCTGCTCGGCATGGGCGGTGGTGACGGTGGCCACGACGACGGCCTCGAGCCCCGGATGCTTGAGCATCTCGTCGTAGTTGTCGTATATTTGCACCTCGGGCAGGTTGACGCGGGCCCATGACGCTTCCTGCGCGTCGGGGGTGAAGGCGGCGACGACGTTGGCGCGCGGCGTGCGGGTGTAGAAGTTGAGGGCATGACGGGCGCCCATGCGGCCGAGGCCAGAGATGGCGACGTTGAGCTTGCGGGGAGCCATTGTGGAGGTGGAGGTTGATTGTGGAGGCGTCGACGTGTGAGTGTTGGCAAAATTCAGCAGAGCTGGGATGCGAGAAGCAAGTGACGGCAGATTGATTGGAGGTCGGCAAGGATGGGTGGTTCGACAGTTGGTGCCGAGCTGGTTGGACAGGACAGTCTATCAGTCTGGCAGCGGAGAGACAGGCACACAATGCCAATTGAAAAAGCAGGAGGGGACAGAGGCCAGAGAAACGGGGACTGACATGGCGACGTTATATGGCCAAGCAGAGGTGGAGGGCCTGCGCGATGGTGCTGTTACATAAGGCACAAGACATCCCTGCCGCCGTCTTTCGTCGTTCCCCAGATTCGCCGGAAACTCAGTCCCTTCGGGTCAAGACCAGGCACACAACCTTTTTGCAGCTGCACCCCCTTGGCGACCCTCTGACTTGCTACTCACGGAGCCGTCCGCGGCCTACCAACTCTCCATCCGATCATCCGTGTGGCTGGTGCGGGTAATTCTTTCCTGGATCGCCCGTCTCGTATCGACCCTGACGACATTCTCTGCGCGACCGGACGCGTCTGCCCATGCTTCGCGTCGTTTATTCCGTTGACGCAGTGAGAGGCTCAAGGATTCGGCTTCAATGCTTGCACAGCTCGGGTCATTTCAGAGATCCAGTCTCGTTTCATTTCACCACTTATCGACAAGATGTGGACATCGACACTATCTACAACCTCGGACTCGACGTGCCGTCGTTCACGTTGACCACCACCTTGAGCACCAGCTTCCCCTCCGCATCCTTCGTCTTGGCCGCCATCTCAAATGCCTCTGGGAGCGAGTCGAGTCCAGTGTACCGGTGCGTCACGAGCTTGGAAAAGTCGGGGTAATCGGCCGTGGGAGGTCTGGAGACGACCTCGATTCCAGTAGGATACGTGTTGGCGTAGCGAAACACGCCGACAAGGTCGACTTCGCGGAGGGCAGCCGCGGAGATGGGGAGAGTCTGAATTGGCGTGCCCATGCCAATGAGGAGGACACGGCCACCGGGTCGCGTAGCCTGTTTGGTCAGAACGAGGCAGAAGTCGAAGAGATGAGACTCACGTAGATGCCTGCTTGCAAACAGGACGGCACTCCAGTGCATTCAAAGACGGCGTCAACCTCGCCCACCTCCTCCCCGGTAAACTTCTTGACTTGCCCTATCGCTGCGGCAGTCTCCTTGGCAATCTCGAGGCTCTCGTCAATGTCTTTGCCCCTCTTCAGCGGGACGGTATACGCCGCATGAGCAAAGCCATTCTGAACAGCAAAGTCGACCCGGCCAGCATCAATGTCGGCAATCACAACCGTGGCGCCAGAAATCTTTGCCATGGCCGCCACCAGCAGGCCAACCGCACCGGCACCGAAAACGAGGACCTTGCTCAACGGCGCCAACTGCGCTCTCCTCGTCGCGTGAATCGCTACACCCAATGGCTCCAGCAGAGCGCCTAGTTCCAAACTGAGGCTGTCTGGAAGCTTGTGGCACCACGCCGCTGGATGATTGATGCGGTCCTGCAGCGTACCTTGGGCGTGTGGAAAGGCTTTTGCGCTGCTGCGGAACTTCATGCCTTTGCAAATGTTGTAGCGGCCCTCTTTGCAGCGGTCACAAGTCTCGCACGGCTGCCCTACTTCGAGCGCGACCTTGTCTCCAACTCTAAAGTCGGTCGTCTCGGAGCCAACGGCCACGACGACTCCGGCAGACTCGTGGCCGAGCGACAGCGGCTCCTTGACGAGAATGTCGCCATTGCGGTAGTGGTGATAGTAGTGCAAATCGCTACCGCAGAGACCCGTCGCGCGCACGGCAACTTGCAGCTCATGCGGTCCTGGAGCTGACAGCGCGCGGTCTTCCTGGATTCGAGCTTAGACTGGTGAGTTCTTTTGTCGTAGCTTGTCACTTACTAGGCGCAGGTCTTTTGGCGCGTGGAGCACTGAAGCGCGGACTTGTCGTGCTTCAACGGCCATTGTGTTGGTTGTGAGGGTATTGGACGTGAATTGACTGAGAGGTGTAACCAAGAGAAGAATGAGAGATTCAAAGAGAAAGGAAAGTGATTGGCAACGCGCGACAAACGACGTGGACGCGCCGGAAAGCTATACCCAGGGTCGATGAGGGTAGGTTGCGGGGCAGCCATCGGCGACTGACTCAAATCCCGACGGCCCCGCGCCATTGGCCCTGGAGCCCCACCATCCTCGTCCCCCACCCCACGCCCGACCAGGCACTGTCGTCAGATTTCACGACGCCAATTCCGATCCCGCCGCCAGCTCTTTAACCTTCTCGGTCGGTCCCCTTTTCATCCGTCCACTGTTGTTGATGGCCCAAGATCGATTGGCCAGTCTCCAGAACCATCTCTCTCCAACTCGACCTTCTCCATCATCCACCATGTCGTCAGTTCAGCAATTGTTCTCGCTGGAAGGCCAAACGGCCATGGTCACGGGCGGCACTCGTGGAATCGGCCAGGCCATGGCCGTCGCATTGGCAGAAGCAGGCGCAGACCTCTTGCTCGTCCAGGTCAGCCAAATCTCGCAAATCTCCAAATGCGGTTCCTGATGAGCGATGCCAGCGCGACACCTCCAACACAGCAACCAAAAGCCAGATCGAAGCCCTCGGCCGCAAAGCCACCATCTACACAGCCGACCTCTCCGACGCCGCGTCCGTCGCCGCGCTGACGCCCAAGATCCTGGCCGACGGGCACAGCATCGACATTCTGCTCAACTGCGCCGGCATCCAGCGGCGGCACCCGGCGCACCAGTTCCCCGACGACGACTGGCACGCCGTGCTGCAGGTGAATCTGCACACGGTGTTTGCGCTGGCGCGCGACGTGGGCGCGCACATGCTGTCGCGGCCGGCTGAGCGCATCCCAGCGTCGGTCGGGCACGCAGCGTCCGGGCGGCGCGGCGCCGTCATCAACGTCGCGTCGCTGCTGTCGTTCCAGGGCGGCATCACGGTGCCGGCGTACGCGGCGAGCAAGGGCGGCGTCGCGCAGCTCACCAAGGCGCTGAGCAATGAGTGGGCGGGCAAGGGCGTCAACGTCAACGCCATTGCGCCGGGCTACATTGCCACGGAGATGAACACGGCGCTCATCAACGACAAGGCGCGTGCGGACAGCATTCTGGCGCGTATTCCGGCGGGAAGATGGGGCAGCGCCGAGGACTTTAAGGGCGTCGTCGTCTGGTTGGCCGGACGGGGCGCAGGGTACGTCAGTGGAGAGGTGGTGACGGTCGACGGGGGGTGGATGGGCAGGTAGGGGGTGTCAGGGGGTGGTTGGCGGGAGACGTGAACGCAGCCTCATAGAAGCTACTGTAGTGTTGGGCACATCATGCAAATACCCAAATTCAGACGACCGTCCACTTTTCCTTCTAAAACAAACACCTTGATGTCCATCCATCCATCCATCCATCCATCCACCGCCCACACTTCTCCACACGGTGCAGCGGCTGCGTCCGCCTACACAACCTTCTTACCACCCCCCACCAGCGGTCCGCGGCTCTCGGCCAGTAGCTTTATCACGTCCGCGACACGCTCTCACATGTCGCCTCAATTCCCTCTCGCTTTCCGCTTTGTACATGAAGACACCGTACCGTACCGTACCGTACCGGTGATGGAACATCTCTTCCGTCCAGCCAGCCAGCCAGCCACCCAATCAAGCGCGCGGGCGGGCGGGTTATGCTTGCCTTGCATGCACTCTACCCACAGCATCTGTATACATACCTACTCCATTCACCAGACCACCCACGGCCGCGACCAGACGGGCTGCACTGCCTCAACTCAGCTCAGCGCGCGCCAAAAGTTCTCTGTTGACGATGCTTTGCTCACTCACTCGCGAAACGCTGCCTTTTGCGGTTCCTCTCTCTTTTCGGGTTGTGATTTCTTATGTACTCTGTCGGCCAAGGAAGTCTGTCGGTCGCGACAAGCTGCCTCTCCCGTCTCGCCCTACACCTACCTGCCCCATTCGATCGGACTGGACGCCCGCCGCTCAGCCCTACCACCAACCAACCAACTAACCAACCAGCCAGCGTATCCGTATTCTTACTCATACCCTTATCCGCATCCGTGTCCGTATCAGCAGCGGCTGAGCGGACCATCTCACCCCTCCTCCCCGTCGATGCTCCTCTTGTGAGCCTTTGTTTTTCACGCTACATACCTACCCTCTGCTAGCAAAATGCGTAATCCCGAAACAGCAAAAACGGCGCGGTCAGGCGCGCGGAAACAGTTTCCTCTTCTCTGCCGCTAGATGGAGAGATGAAGAAGAACGAGAAAAAGAATTAAGACGGGGAAAGAGCGGAGTGGTAGAGCGAGGGAGGGAGGAGAAAGGGAGGGAGGGAGGGAGGGATAAGTACAAGTACTACAGCGCCATGAGTTACTAGGTAATAATGTGAGTAGGTAAGTATCTTAGGAAGACACGAGGAAGATGCGTTGGTAAGAACGTGGGAGGCGGTAAGTGAGTAGCGAGCGCAGCAGAGTAGTAAGGCAAGGCTAGGCAAGGGAAGGGAAGCGGGACTGCGTTTCCGCCGTCCTTCGTTTCGATTTCGATCCCGTTTGTCGACTGGTCTCTCTTCGCTGTGTTTCGTGCGCGTTTGGTCAACGGGTTAGAGCGAGCGAGCAAGCGAGTGAGAACAGTGGAAAGCGGCGATGGGAAGTAGGCTGCGATGGTTGGTCGTCTTTCTGTCTGCTCTACTTTGCTTTGCTTTGCCGCTGGGTCTGAAACGTACGGGGAAGAGAGAGAGGGGCCTAGTCATTGCACTCGGTATGCGGCTGTGAGGAAGATGGGTTGGGTTGCAATCGTGTCTGTATGACGTGTTTGGCTGGATTGAGCGGGTTGGGAGGGCGGTGCTACCCAGTCTTACTTGTGTTCTAGGCTTGGACGCCGACGTTGCATCGACATACTCCTACAGCCAACATACAGACACCCGCAGATAAGGTCATGATGGTGGATTTGGGGGGACGACGACCAGTCGTGAGCCGCAAGTCGCGCTGCAAAGTCACCGCCTCATGGCCAGAAACGTACGGCACAGCTGTATTCAGCACAATCACTTCGAAAAAACAGTCCAGTGACAAAGCCAATGACAAGAGCCGGTGTCCAGACGCTCTTGCGAATCATCATTGGTCTATGCTACCTCATAATTTGTAGTCGCTGCGATGCACCCAGGGGAATTTGGTGCATCGTCATCTAATGGGAAAAAATAAACCGACTGTGCGGAATGAAAGACATTACGACATGGGATGGAACAACTGCGCCCGACGACAAAAGACTTGTGGCATCATCCGCTACCACTTGATGACCTTGTTGGGGAAGTACTCGTCGATGAGCTCGAGGTAGTAGTCCTGAAGAATCGTGTTAGCTGCATGTACTCTAAAAAAGTGTTGACGCCCACGCACCTTGAGGTCCTCGACCTTTGGAATGCCGTCGCTCTTGCTGTACAGGTCGTAAGGGTTGAAGGCCCGCACAGCCTCGAGCATCTTCTTGTCCTTCTCGTTCATCATCCAGTCGTACGCGCCCTCCTTGTGCCAGGGGTAGAAGCTGTGGTAGCGGATCATGGCGAGCGCCTCGTCGGGCAGCGTGCTCTGCTCCTTGGCAATGTGGTACAGGTACTCGTCATGGCCCCAGCTCAGCATGACGTTGTCGAGGCCGCAGCCGGGCGTGTAGATGCCGTGCTTTGTGCTGTAGATTTCGTTGTCGTGGTCCGGGTTGCCCTTGAACGTGTCCGGGTAGATGATGCGCTCGTCGAACGCGCAGCCCACCGGGAACGTGTCGCCGACGACGTCCCACTGGCCCTGCGCGTCGAAGAAGAAGAGCAGCTTGCCCAGGTCGTGGATCAGGCCCGTCAGCTGCATCCAGCGCGGCTTGCCGTCGCGGCGAATGGCCTCGGCCGACTGCAGCAGGTGCTCAATCTGGGACAGGGAGGTGTCCGGGTCCGACTCGTCGATGAGAGTGTTGAGCTTCTCCAGGGCTTGCCAGATGGTCATCTCGGCGCGCGTCTTGCTGTGAAAGTCGTTGCGCGCCTTGAGGTTGTAGGCGACCGTCTGCTTCTCGTGCTGCTCGCGATAAAAGTTCTTGACGCGGTCGCAGGCCGACTCATATTGGCGGAATTGCGTCTTGTCCTTTTCGGCGTCGAACTGCGACTTTTCGTAAATGTCCTTCTCCTCCTGCGAGGCCTTGCCGGCCTTGATCTTGTCCTTGAGGACGTTGACCGAGTCAATGTCGTCCGAGAGCGACTCGAGCGCGTGGCCGTCGCGAGCCTTGTTGAAGACCGGCTTCTCAAAGGTCTGGCCGTTGTTAACCTGGTCGATGGCGATGGGGGCCATGGTGGAGGTCGGACGGTGGTGGAATATGCGAAGTTGGGTATCTCTGAAACTCCAAATGACAAAGGATGACTCGCAAAAGGTTCACGTGGATTTGGTGCTGGCGATTGGGTTGGTATGGGATGAAGACCGAATGGTGGCAAGAAGGTTTAAATATCAGGTCGTCGAACAGCGCTGGCCAGCAAATTCCGCAGTGTTGGACATGCTGGATGAAGACCAAAAGAGGCAACTGTACGAGGCCAAGCGAATGAGACAAAGGCAAAGCCCCGGAATCCATGATGCAGAAGGGGTCTGGAAACTAAGTTCCCCAGCACATGCACTCCGCAGCGGCCCTGCACAACGACGGTCGACAGCCTCCAGCCAACCCCACAAAGTCGGACCGGCATTATGGATTCCAGAGGCAATGGGCGAGCGCTGACTGGCCGGTTCGCCTGAGCATCAGATTACACACGGTCTCGATGGGGCAATGTACTGATGTCAACAGGGAGGCGAGGCTCGGAAACCACTTTTCGGTAGCGTGGAGGATGAGATCCGCCGATCAAGTGCGACGGACAGTCGGATGCGGGCTGTCGAGGCTGGAACTTGCAGCATCTGACAGTCTCATAAGCCGGGAGAGGACAACGGGATTGTCGGGAGTTGTGGTTGCATTAGGGCGGCGTCTTGATGGCAGTCTTTGTCCAAAGGTGACGGGTCTTGTCTTGGGCTGCGGCTCATTCTGCCCTACGGCTTGGGTACGGGAGCGCTAGTTGAGAGCTACCCGCTTGTGGAAACCAGGTTGCGATCGCCACGGGCAGCGGTTTTTTTTGGACGGTGGATGACGATGGATTGAGATGTGGTGTTGATGAAGCTGCAGGCTGACATCAGGTGTCGTCGTCGTCGCACAAGGCACGTGAATGCAGAAGTGAGGTGGAGTTGGCCTCAGGCAGCAAGGCATCTTATCGCTCCGTCCAGTCTGGGGTCGTTGGCCGAAGCGAAGCGAAGCTGGAGACGGAGACGGAGACGGAGACGGAGACGGAGACGGAGACGCAGACGAGTGGACGGGACTGCAGCTTGAGCGCGCTCCACCCATCAGCGTGGCGTCATCGGCCTTCGGTGCGATTGCGTGAGGACCAGGACCAGGACCAGGACCAGGACCAGGTGGGGTTCGTGTTCCTGGGGTCCATGGCTGTCGTCTCTTGAAAGCACGCCATTCCCCTCTTCTCCTGTCATGAATCCCCAACTCTGCAAATTCATCCTCAAAGCTACCCCCTCCAGCATCATCAACCCCAAGCCCACCATGAACACCCCTCTGCCCCTCAACACCGGCGCCACCATCCCCGCATTGGGCCTGGGCACCTGGCAGTCCGAGCCTGGCCAGGTCAAGACGGCCGTCGCTCACGCCCTCAAGACGGGCTACAAGCACATTGACTGCGCCTACGTCTACGGCAACGAGGAAGAGGTCGGCGAGGGTCTCAAGGAGGGTTTCGCCTCGGGCGTCAAGCGCGAAGACATTCACGTCACCACCAAGCTGTGGTGTACTTACCACTCGCGCGTCGAGGAGAACCTCGACCTGAGCTTGAAGAAGCTGGGTCTCGACTATGTCGACCTCTATCTCATGCACTGGCCTGCTCCCATGAACCCCAATGGTAAGCAATCGACCAATTGCCACCATGCAAAATCTAATTGCCGACAGGAAACGACCCCATGTTCCCCAAGCACCCCGACGGCTCCCGTGACCTCGACAAGTCGTGGAATTTCGTCGACACGTACAAGCAGCTGGAGAAGCTCCTCTCCACTGGCAAGGTCAAGGCCATTGGCGTTTCCAACTTTAGCGTTCCCTACCTCGAGGCCCTGCTGAAGAGGGTCGAGGTCGTTCCCGCCGCCAACCAGGTAAGTGCTCTGCCAGACACGTTGATGCAAACATCTGACCTCTCGCAAGATTGAGAACCACCCCTACCTCCCGCAGCAAGAGATTGTCGACTTTTGCAAGTCCAAGGGCATCCACATCACCGCCTACAGCCCCTTTGGCAGCACGGGTAGCCCCATGTTCAAGGAGGAGGCCGTCAACGAAGTCGCCCAGAAGCACAAGGTCACGGCCGGCACCGTGTTGCTCAGCTACCACGGTACGTCTCATTTCCTTCCCCACCTTTCATTGTCTGACAGTCAGCAGTGGCACGTGGCAGCTCCGTTCTCGCCAAGTCCGTCAACCCCTCGCGGATAGACGAGAACAAGAACATCATCCCTCTCGACGCCGAGGAGCTGGCGGCGCTCGAGGACATTCACAAGAAGAAGGGCCTGACGCGCTTCGTGTACCCGGGCTTTGGCGTCAACCTGCACTTCCCCGACAAGCCCCACCCGTCCGGAGACTACGACCCTCTGGACAACCTGCCGTAAGCTGGACTCATGAGTGATGCATATACCCTGGACAGATGGATTTTGGGTGGGCATAGATTTTGAAAATACAGCTACCATTTCTCGCTGCTTGCTTGTCTCTGGGCACGTCATGAACATCTTTCAGATTGACGTGTGTCTTGCCGCTAGACTGATAGAAATAGAACGACTGACGATTAGATGGTGATTGAGGACCATCACCATGTTGGCGGAGATTGAGTGAGCACTATTCTTGACCTCGCTTGCTCGGTCCCCTTGTGGATGCAAAGGCCGAAGAGTGGGATGACTGAACACGAAAATAGTAGAAACTTTGGAATTCGTTCCACTAATGACTGCAATGGAGGCAGTACTGCTCCGAAACAGCACTCTTGCATTCTGCGATTGGCTTGAGACTTTGAGAAGACAAGACATCAACATGAGTCTTTTCCGATACCACTTTCTCGAACTCCTGATCCATTAAAGAGCTTGAATTAGCCTATAAATATTCCATGGGGGGCATATGGTGAAGTGCCCCGTGCGGATCAAGGCCCCATCCGCCCGCTGACCACAAGAGGCAATCCTTCTCGCAACCCCCAAGTGCGCGCAGCAACCTTGCTCCATCGCAGCAACCACCTCCCTCCAGCGCCATCGTTTTCGCCCGCCCTCACCACTCCACTCGCCCTCCTCGACCTCCTGCGCATTTCTATATCCAGAACTGTACGGTAGCCGCGCGCGCAACCAAGAAATTTTTCTCGCCCTCTGCTTCTTGCCCCACTAGTGGCACCACTCACGCCCACCACCCCGCATCAGCTTACTGCACACGCCCACCCAACTACTGGCCGACCTGTCTGTCTCTCAGCCTCCCTCGCTGCCTCGACTGCTGCTCCGCTCCTTGCGACACGTCTCTCTTCGCCTCCCGTCGTTTTGCCCTTTAAATCGGCCATCCTCGTCTCCCTCGCTTCCTCGCTCGCTCGACCATCTACGACCTGCCTACCTACATACCTACCCACCGACCGAGCCTCCTCCGCCTGCCTCGCCAGGAACGAACGAACCAACCGCCTGTGGCCAAACGGCGGCGACGACGACGCCTGCCCACACAGACAAACAGACAGGCCACCGCCAGCCAGCCAGCCAGCCAGCCAGCCAGCCAGCCAGCCACACAGCAGCATGGCAACCCGAGCAGCTCCCCCGACCACAAAGACGAAGACGGAGACGCCCGCCGCCGCGGCTGCCGTCGGCGCAACAAACGAGCCGCTGAGCGAAACGTACGAGGAGCGGCAGCGGCGGTACAACGCCGCCCGTGTGCTCGAGTCCAACGAGATGCTGATATGGTGGAGTACGGTGCGCAACGAGGTATCTCTTTACCTTTCTTTCTTTTATTCTCCCATCTTCCTCCCCCCCATGCTAACAAAGCTAACCATCTCGCGCGTCCTCCGTCCGCGCTCGCAGTCCATACCCCAAACACGCCTGCACTTCGAAAACCAACTCGCCGGCTTCGCCAGCGACGACAGCGAGCCCGAGTGGGACGACGACCTGTCGGGCGGCCCGCCGCCCGCCGGCACCCCCGGCGTTCGCGTGCGCTTCCTGTTTGGCGAGAACAAGCAGCGCGGCGGAGCGAGCAATACCTCTTTGGAGCAGGGGCAACAACAGTATGGGGGTGGGGGAAGTGGTGCGGCGGGAGAGCCGGATATGGTGCCCTTGGGCGGCGAGCGCGTCGAGAGGAGACGGCCGGGCTGCGGGACGGCGGATGTGCTGGAGGCGGCGCGGGTGAGGGCGCAGGCTGTTGCGAGTGCGAGTGCGGGTGCGCAAGGTGCTGGTGGTGGGAGTGGGAGTGGGAATGCGCGCAGGGGCCGCAGGAGCGCGAGTGGTAGCGGCAGCGGGAGTGGCAGTGGGAATAACAGTCCGGCGGGCAAGGGCGCAGGGAAGAAGGGCCGGCGGTCGATGGGCGGGGGTGGTGGGGGTGGAGGTGGTGAGGGAGCGTCGGCGTAGAGAGGGAGGGAGTGAGAGAGGAGGAGAAGGTGTTGTTGTTGTTGTTGTTGTTGTTGTTGTCGTCGTTGAAGATTGGAGATGGACGATTGGTGGTATACCCGGCGCGCGCGCGGCTGTTGCGCCAGCCCTCCAGCGGCAGACTTTGGATATTTTGAAGAGAGAAAGAGAGATAGAAGCGAGGAAAGTACGGACGGCACAGTACTGGGTGGGATGAAAGAGACGCATACAGGCAGGCAGGCAGGCAGGCAGGCAGGCTGGCTGGCACAAATGCAACCACTCATCACGGACGGCAGTTGATAACCGTCTATGCGGTACCTACCAAAGCTAAGCCGCCTATCCCTCTACATACAGTACAATACTCATCAGCAGCCTGCGCCCCTCCCCTCTCCCTCTCTTTACGCGTGAACAGCGCAAAGAAGAGCGTGGAGAAGAGCAGAGAAGGGAGGGCGTGCCCTGTCTAGTGGTCCATCCATAGCACTCTGCTCCGGGCTGCTCTACTGTTGTACGCCGCGGAGTGAGCAGGTAAGTGACAGAGAGAGCAGCTCTCGCTCGAAGATACTTGGTTGGCTACATGTACATATGAACCTACATGTGTGTATGTGTGTGTGTATCTATGTCTACCTGATATGTACCATTACTCGTCCTCTCGGACCGACTGTCTGTCTATCTGTCGTTGCTGTCTTTCTGCATCTGAATTCCTCTAGTCCACGTGCGGATCGCCAGCTCCTTGGGAGTTACTTCCTTGTGATACACCGCCGCGTCGACCGGTTAGTCGGCCGCTTGGTCAGTACGAAACTTGGGCTGACAACTGGGCAGACAGGCGGACAGGCGGACACGCTGAGTGATCTGTAGCAAGGCAGGCAAGTAAAGCATGGCACACACCAACCAACCATCCATCCATCCATCCATCCATCAGAGCAGACAAGAACAAGAAACCAAACAAGATCAGAGAGCGAGCATTCCTGACCACCCACCCCACCCCGTACCCCTCCATCATGTCAGAACAGAACAGAGCCAGAGGCGCGGAGGCGCGGAGCCGGAGCAAAGGAAAGCACCAAGTAGATAACGAAGCCTTCTGTGCGACACGCGGACGTAGGGAGGAGAGAGAAGGAGAGAGGAAGAGAGGTAAAAGCGCGGTTCCCAGCGGCAGACAACGGCACTGCAGCGCTGCTCGCGGCTCATGGGCTGAAAAACCTGTTCCCGTCGCGAAGAACCAGTCGTACATTGTACGCGGGTGGGATGCGACTGAAGGAACAGTGAACGGTCGGGTCTGCGGGTCGCGCGCCGCCCGGCTGCTGCGGGGTGCCTGCCTGACTACCTGTCTGCCAGCCTTCCATTCTTGCGTCTTCCGGTTGTTTGCCTGTCGCGCGTGCGTGCGGTGAGGCTATGGCTAAGGTTGTTTGCTACCCATGTGAGAACTTGGCTGCGGCGTGCGCGTGCGGTGCGGAGCGGAGCTCGGGTGGCGAACTTCGGCGACCAGGAATACTAGCCAAGGTGTTGGTGGGTGGTGTGCTCCCGCCGGGCTGCTGGGGTCTGATCGGGGGGCGGCGGGGATTGGCGGTGATCAGCAGCAGCGCAGGCGGGCGGTGAAGGAGATGACAGCCCTGCGCGAATAATTCTTCGGCGAGCGAGCGCGAGTAGAGTTTGACGGGAGCATCCGTTCTCTTGAATACGGCATCGATGATGCGGTCGGCATCGGGACGGATGCTCGGATTGCCAGAGTTGCTTGCTGGTGGCTGTCGGGTTGCAAGTCTCGCTTCGATCCGAACCGTTCGCCTCCGTGTGCATGTACTTTGAGGAGGTAGCTGTGCTGCTGCAATGACGAAGAGTGAGCGCATTCGCAAATCACATGAAGCAGGATAAGGTAGGGTGTCCGACGAAGATGTGACGTGTGCGCCAGACACGCCTACCGTCGCACGCCGCACGCTTGCCAATGCGATGAACGCAACGCTAAGCAGCAAGGACGACGACAGAGAAAAAAAAAAGGAGAGTGCGGGATACCGAAGTCGGAAGTGGAGAGCCAATTATTTCTTGTCGTCTAGACACCGACCCACCGCTGAACGAGGTCTATGTCTAGCCATACACAATCAAAGCGTATTATACAAACATGCCAAACCCCTCTGCTAAAGTGAGATGAAGAAGCCGGGCCCACCTATCGTACGTCTATAGCGTCTTGATACAACATTGAGAGAGGAGAAAAAGTTTTTTCTGATGAGAAAAGCGGGAAGAAAGAGGTGTGAGAGGAGGTATCGTGGAGCAACAAGGGTCGTCGTCGTCGAAGAGGTCGTTTATGCAGTCTCCTCCTTAAGGAAGGTGATGAGGTCGTTGCGGTCCTTGGGCTTCTTGAGACCACCAAAGGCCATCTTGGTGCCGGGAATGTACTTCTTGGGGTTCTCGAGGTAGTCGAACTGCAGCGCTAGTTAGCGGTTTCGTTCCTGCGGGCGGGAGGTCCGCTGTCGCGCCGCGGCAGCGCCCGTCCAGGGCCAACTGAAACGTACCATGGAGTTCTCGTCCCACGTGACGCCCTTTGACTTGTTGGCGTCGGTGTAGGAGAAGCCCTCGACCTGACCAGACTTGCGGCCAAAGACGCCGTGCAGGGCAGGGCCGACCTTGTTGCCCTCGCCGGCCTTGAGAGTGTGGCACTGAGCGCAGCGGGTCTACCAGGATGTGTTAGGAGCGTACGACAAAACGTTGGGGACGAGGCGCCCGAGTGTGAGAGCCACGCGCAGCGCAGATGCATACCTTGAAGAGACCGGCACCCTTCTTAGCGTCACCTGCAAGGGTCGTTAGTGTATTGTTCGAGTGGCGAGTATTGATGAGTGAGCGTTGAGTGCGCCGCCAGCACCAGCAGTGAGATCCTCAGTCGCAAGGGCAGACGGACAGCCAAACCCGCGCGCATTCCTCCGTTGTGCTCAACGAAGAAGTGTGTTCAGTCGGAAGGTGTTTCGAGGCTGGCAGGACGCTGCTAGAGGTCTTGGAGGCGGAAGAACCACGTTGGAGTCGCGGCGCACTCGATGACGGTGAGAGTCGGGTCGGCAAACGTACCAGGAGCGAAAGGCATTGTGATGTGAGGAGAGGAGCAAGTCTAGGACTGAGGATATGGAAGCGTGAGGATGAGCGAGGTTCGCAGATTGCAGTGGATGGAGTGGAAGAGAGGTGCTGGATGAGGAGTGCAAGAGAAAAGGGAACCGAAGAGGACTTTTTGTGCTGATGACGGGCAGGCGGCGCGGCGAGCTGTGGGCCAATCAGGGCGGGCGGGATTCTAAGGGGCAGTCGGGCGCGCCCGGAATAGCGGAGTGTGGCGCTCCGGGGTGGCTCGGGCGGCGGTGATTGCTCGCAGTTTTTCCCGCTGTTGTGTCGTGTCGTGTCGTGCCGTGCCGTGTCGTGTCGTCATCATCGCCGACTTTCGTTCATTATTCTCGATCTTTCTCGGCATCTCATTCCTTCACTTCACTCGGCACGTCGGACGCTCAGTCCCTCTGACTTTTCCTCGCTGTTTGCATTCCAGGCCTCGCACAGCCACAGCCCTCTATATCTACAAGTGGGAGAATCGGATCTCAATGCCGGCCAGGTCCCAGGTCTACAATCAATTTCGTCACTTCCGCCACGCGATTCATACTGATGATGCGCTGGTTCTCCTACTGAATCGCCTGGACCAAACTGCCGTTTTTTGCCGACATCCATGCCCTCCTTAGCTCGCTCTACTCAAAAACAAGCCAGTTTCATCAGCACATTTCAAACACGCTTCATCTGATGTCGTCTTTCAAATCAAGCCCGTTCGAGACAAACCTTGCTTGCCGCAAATGCCACCGTATCGCGTGCGGCGTGGCGCCCATGTCCAGCCCTGCCACCGTCCCGCTCCCCCTCTCCCAACATCGCCGTCCACCCCACGCCCTTTTCCCAAGTAGTCTGTTCCTCAAAACGGGCCGCACCGCTGATTTGCCCCATTTCCATACCCTCTGTTGGCCTGCCGTTGGGGTCCAGTCTGTCGCGCGACTCAGGCCGTCGCTTCCTCTTCTCTGCCCCCATTTTACAATGCCCTCGTTGAAAAAATGAACCAAATCCCAGACGCCCTGTACTCCGACCAAGACATGACCACCTGGGTCATCATCGGCGCCAGCAGAGGCATTGGCCTCGAGTTTGTCCGCCAGCTACTCGCACGGGGCGAGAAAATCATCGCCACGGTCCGCCAGCCCTGGGCAGAGCATGCCTCTGCGCTCTGGGGCCACTCAGGCAACGACCATGGCCGCTGTCAGATGTTTGTTTGCGATATTCTCTCAGAGGCCAGCATCGTAGTACGGCCTGCATCCTCCCAGATTAGTCGTCAAGACCGGTCAGTTGATGACGACGCAGAACTTTGTGCATCAACTCGTCCAGATACCCAATCTCAAGATAGACTACGTCGTCATCAACGCCGGCGTCTTGAGATATCCCAATGTGAGGACTTTTGCCGTCCTTTCAAGAATTCAGGCTGATGTGACCAGAGGGCAACCGAACTGTCTGTGACCCTTCTCCGCCCAAAACCTCCTTGGCAGCTGTGGATCCTCAGCCCTCTTGTTCGCGTATGGACAAGAAAGCCGCAGGAAGTAGTGATGGTTGCACTGCTTAAAGTCAAGGCAGCCATTCCCAATTTGCCATTCCTTTTGCCGCCTCTTTGTACCATGTGAGGACCGAGTCTCGCCAACCTTATGCTAATGACTGCGCTGCAGATCCTTTGACGAGTTTGCCTTTCACCTGCACACCAACACCATCGGTAGGCACTCTGCTGACCCCTGGGAATCCCTGAATAAAGGTTGACATGCGCTAAGGGCCCATCATAACGGCGCAGAAGCTGATCCAGACCAACATTCCCATTGGCTCCATAGTCTTCATGAGCAGCGACTCGGGTTCCGCCATCAACTTTCGGGAGATGGAAGACGGTTTCGCTGCGTATGCCGCGTCAAAGGCCGCCTTGAACCAGATGCTTCGGGTAAGTGATGCCGAAGCACAGGCATGGCACGGTACTGATTGTTTGCTTAGCACATGGCTGCGGAGCTCAAGAGAAAGGACGACGACACCATCATTCTAGCCCTGCATCCCGGAGAGGTCGCGACGTAAGTCTGCCTGTTCGCTCTAAAGGAGTGGCTAAAAAGTCAGCAGAGACATGTCAAACATTCAACTTCCGTGGGCGATCCAAGGGCAAATCAGCCCAGAAGTGTCGGTCGCTGGCATGATTGACGTGATACAAAGCAAAGGCATCCAGCACAGCGGCACCTTTTGGACCTGGGAGAATCAGGTATGTAGGCAAATGCCGCCACGGGACTCATGTCCTGCAGCCGCGCATGCTGACGGCGAGCAGCCCCATCCTTGGTAAAGGAGCCACTTCTCTTTTGCGTGTCAGCCGCCACGTCAGGTCGGGACGTCGTAGGTTCAGTAGGTCGCTGCGGTTTCATGGCAAACATTTCCTTGCCTTGGGTCGGGTCATTCTGAGCATAAAAAGCTTCGAGGCCCGCACCGCCGAGACAGTGAGGTACCCTTGTCGTGGTTGGAGAGGAAGCAGTCGTCAGCCATGCAGCCGGCCGGTCAGGCTGCCTGCAAGGCATTGGGATCAACCTGGAAATGTCTAAAGGCCGATGGAGAGAGCCAAAACGCCCAACTGGGAAACAAGCTGTGATTGGAGTGATTTTGCAACGGCACGCATGACACCACCATTGTCCAAGTAGGTAGGTAAGTATACGGGCTGCACCCCAAACTCACACAACCTTTGCCCCATCGCTCGCACAGTCGAGATGCAGGCGAACGTGGCACCGGTGTGCCCGTTTTGCAAACTGCCACAGCAGCGACCAGGACGAGGCGGACGTGCGGCTCTGGGGTTGTCGTGAGCATGGCGCGTGAGACGCATCGCTCGAATGCGCGCGAGGCTGGCAGAGGTGCAATTGCGCAACAGTGGCGAAGAGCCAGGCGCGCCATTGGCATATCCCCCTTTTTGCGGCTCGCAGACGGGAACGAGTCGTCGCGGTGCGGTGGTGAGGGCAACCAAGGCCTGGGGCGCAGCGGTACTTGCATGCGCTCATGGGACTTGGATGCGCTTCCGTCAGCCTACATTGCCTGGTACCCCACCACACACCACACCACACGCATGCACCGACTTGCGTGACCATCGCCGCCTGGCCTTGCGATTAATACTCTCCCTCTCCCACCTCTTGCCCTCACCTACGTCTATGCTTCCTCTACTCCACCCCCATGGCCTACCATCACTACCACGACAACTCGTACCACCAACCCGGTCGCCGCTACGAACCAAACACCTCACGTTCGCGCGACTACGATGCATATCAGCCTCGCTACGAGGACCGCCGCGACATTAATTACGACTCCCTCCCTCCAGCCGACATGAAGCACTCGCGCCGCCGGCTGGACGACTACTCCTACTCTTCCTCTCGCCATGGCAACCAGCCTTCACTATCCCGGTCCGTGTCATATCCTGCGGGGCATCGACGGCAGGCGACATGGCCTCCCTTTCCGACGGTCGAGGATTTGAATGAAGCCCGGGCAAAGGAGCACGACCATTCATCGCTGGACGAGAATGCCGGTGAGGAAGCACTTAATCGTGGATCTATCGACCAGGAACCGGTGCTACTCGAGGTCGAGGAGGAAATCAATCCGGAACGCCGCTTCGTGATCGTGCCAGGAGCGGCAGGTGATGCAGACGGGCGCTCGGATGGCGTTCCCATTCGTGAAGACGCTGCGTGTGACGATGCACATATCTCGAAAAAGCTGCCCCTGCAGGCGGAGAGGAAGAAAAAACCCATTGAGCCTCCAAGACGGCCCCCATCACCCTATGCATACTCCAAGCCGGACTTGGTCAGGGTGCGATCCGACAGCGATGCCTACTTGTCACCCGACGCCAGACAGTCCGCCTCGAGGAGAAAGAAGACGCCGTTACAAGCACCGGCTGACATGCGTAAGCTCGGGCGAAGCGGTGGTGCCATTTCTGAGGATTCAGACTTGGATGAGGATGAGGTGCCTCAGATGCGATCGTGCCGGCGTCCCACGAGGTACTCGTTTAGCAAAGACCAATTGAGCACATCGCCCAAGGACTCCAAGGCTCTGGACAAGGAAAGGATACCAGCGCTATACTCTTTCAACAGAGACGCGAAAGAAGACTTGCCGACCCTAAAGGAGCGAACATCGACACCCTACTCCTCCAGACCTGTGGAATCAAACAGACAAGACTTTAATACCACCTCACGCGATGTTGACCCTAGAGAACGTCTCTCGGTGCGAACCACAATACCGACCTCCTCGCGACCCGACACACCGCCAAGGTCGACTCCATTCAGCCCTTCCAGCTTAGGTTCCTCTGCAGGTCTGACTCCTCAGTCATCTGCAATGCTGACGGGAGACCTTCCGTGGAGCCGGCCCTTGCCCTTGAGGCGCAGCACTTGCGAGACGTTGTACGGAAGCACTCAGAGAGGCACCCCATCGAGGCCTTCTTCAAGACCTGCGTCACCGCTCTCTCGAGACCACGACTTGCCGCCATCACCGCCGCGGTCACCGATGCTGAGGCCCAAGGACGACGCGGTGCGGCCAAGAGTCGATCCCCGCTCCATCCCAGGTCCCAAGCAAGGGTCCCGCAATGCATCACGCGGAGGATCTCCCCTGTCCGCGTCGTTCGACCTCGAACCCCGGACCCCGCGCGTCGAGTCCCCGGTGGAATTTTCGAGCAACCGCTTAGAACGAACAATGTCTTTCCCCTTGGTAAACCCTCCCACCGAGCGGTCACGGCCATCTTCTCGACATGGCCGAAGCGACTCGGGTCCACGCGACGAGCCGATGCCATATCCGAGAGACGCGCCTGGGCGGGCAGACATGCGGCCGCTTTCTGCAAGGCTCCCGGCAGTAGCAGCAGCTGCAGCCGCTGCCGCTGTCGTGTCGTTGCCTTACCCAGACAGCGACGCGCACCAGCTCATGCCCTCGGAAGAGCATTTCCAATTCTTCCCAAACAGCCCCCAGACTCCCACCAGCAGAAGTTTTCCAGATTACGCGCGGCTGCCAGCTACGCCCATCACACCCATTCCAAGCCGACTGCACGAAGAGTTTGACTATGCGCGCAAACCCGCCATTCGACGCACATACTCGGATACAGACGCGACGCGGCGGTCGACATCGGGTCTTGCCAAGGAAAAGAAGAGCCAAGAGGCTGCCGAGTTGGAGTTTCCGAGCGGTCCGCTTCCAGCCTGCCCGCGGCCAGAGTACACGACCAAGTACAACGACTGGTACACGCTGGACGGCGCGCTGACGCTCGACTTTTGCCCGGAGTGCGTTGAAAACGTAGTTCGACGGACGCCGTTCCGTCGCGAGTTCAAGCGCGTCCACGACATGGAGCCGGAATACCCCAAGAAGTGCGCGCTCGGCGACCCGTGGTTCCGCATCGCGTGGCTGCTCACGCTACAGGAAAAGCGCGAGGACTTGGGGCTGCTGCGGGCGCTGGCGGGCGTCGACGGCGAGGAGAAGGAGTGCCCGGACAAGCACCGCGCGCACCGGCCGTGGTACAGCCTGCCCAACAAGTACAACGACGGCTTCATCGCCAACCTGCACGTGTGCCAGCACTGTGTGCGCTGCGTCGACGCCCTCATGCCCGCCCTGCGCGGCGCCTTTCAGCGCGAACCGCCCACCTCGCCCGCGCCGACAAAGTTCCTCTGCTCCCTGCGCACCTCGTCGCGCCGCTTCCCCAAGTACCTGGATGCGCTGCTCGACGTGCAGGCGTCGGCGTCGAAGCGTCGAACCGGCGGCGTCCCGGACCTCGCCCCCTTTGCCGACCTGGCCCAGGACATTGCGTGGAAGGCCGAGTGCCAGCGCGACGCGCCCCTACTCGGCGCCCTGTGGCACGTCATCCCGGGCGTGCCCGACTTCACCGTGTGCGAAGAGTGCTACGACGAGGCCGTGTGGCCGCTGGCGCGCGCCGGGTCCAAGGTCGCCGGCATGGTGACGGGCGCCCTGCAATACGTCGACGGCGCGCAGGAGCTAGGCGTCGTCGGGGGCGGCGACACTTCTGCTGCCAACGGCGGCATCACTTCCAACGGCGCTGCTTCTCCTTCCTCCGCGGACGAGGGCCGCTCGTGCCAGCTGTACAGCGCGCGCATGCGGCGGGCGTGGACGCGCGCGTGCCGCGACGACGACCTGGGCCCCTTTTTGCGGCGCGTGCGCGAGCGGCGGGCGGCGGAGCGCGACATTGGCGCGCGACACCGCCGGCTCAAGAAGTACCTCGACGACATGGAGGCGGGCGCGGGAGGTAAGCCGCCTACGAGCGGCCGGGACCGGGAGTTGGTGGAGCGGCTGAAGGAGGAGATGGATAAGTGTAGGCGTGAGTGGAGGGAGTGGGAGTAGGGAGGGAGTAAAGGGTCGAGTCGAGAAGTGAGGTTGCAAAAGCGAAGGAGTGGTCGTGGTGATGGTTGGGCTCGGGGGTTTCTGGGTTGGATTGGATTGGATTGGCGGGCGTGGATTCATTGGCAATAAACTGGGGTCGGATAGTGCGGTGGGTTGGAATGGCTGCGTTGGTCGGTTGTGTTGCATCCATCCATGGGCCCTCTCATCAAAACTTTACGAAGCAGAGGAAGAAGACATGATATGATGATTGACGAACGAACGGAATGAACGAATCATGAATGAGCGATTGATTGCATAGGTACCTATATAGACCATCCATGTCAGCCAGCCACTAAATTCTCTTCTCCCTTCTCTTCTTTCCTTGCCTGTCTGTCTGCCACTCATCTCTCCTCGCTCACGTACACACATGCATGTAGTCAAGAGACCAAACCAAGTTCTTGGCGAAAGTCCATCTCGCTACAGTCTGTTCAACTGGCAGACGGGAAGGCGATGAGATGAGCAGTCCACGGTGGAGCAGTCGGTTGCGCGTCTTCACATTCCCTAGTTTTGAATCAATGTCTTCTGCACTTCTCGTTCGCTTCCTACCAAATTTCTACATCGCCAAACGGGACGTCAGCTAGTCAGTCTGTCGGTCCATCAATCAGCTGCGGGGTAACGCACGCAACGTGTGGTGCGGTACGGTAAGTAGAGCGGAGCGGAGCAGACGGGTATAGCCGAGGCGGCGAGGACAACGAAAGAAAGGGGAAGAGGGAGGGAAAAAAGGGAGGAAAAGATGGACGAAAAGGAGCAGAAGATACTCGAGAAAAAAAAAGACAGAGAAACCGTCGCGTCGACTCCACTAGGTGGCCACATCACATTCGCTTTGGTTGCAGTGGGATCAAGGCACTCTTCCGACTCGGTCTGCTGCGTTCAATGTTAATACTCAATTCGTTTCCTCTCCCAAATTGTTGACGTAACGGACCTCATTTCGCTGGAGGGGATGGGGCATGCAGCACGGGCATGGAGAATGGGGAATGGGCGCTGGCATGGAGGCATGCTGGGGAACAATGGCGTCAATGGCGCTTCTCCAGGCCAGGCCAGGCCGAGCGGCGGACCGGGGGAGACAGAGAGAGCACGGGCGAAGGCGGCGAATCGCGTGCATGCCAGACAACGGTGTTGTGGAGGCTCTCGACTCGGTCACTGCGTTAGACTATGGATTTAGGTCTTCGCATGGACGCTTCTTAGGTGTTGGCAAAGTGTGTGGCGTTACTTGATATAATGGAGTGGAACCTTGGGCCACACAGAAGTGGCCTCGCAGCGCAGCGAGGAGAGTGGAGCATATATGAGAGGGCTCATAGTAGTGTATTGAAAGACTATTGGAGATTGCCAGATTCCATTTTCTGACCGTCCGTTCATACGTCATCTGAGGCAACTCAAGCAAACGGTACCTTTCCGTGAAAACATCCGAAGGAAAAGAAGACCAGCCGTTGATCGTGGGTAGTGACACCAACTGGTGCCACCCCCGAACGGTGGTCTTGGGCAGCGAGATCAACTAATACCACCACCGAATGGTGCTTAGTGCGGCCTGTAGTATGGGTTGGCCTGCGAAGCCGGAATAGATCTGTACCTGACGAAGTTGTCGGAGACGTGCTCGCGTTCCCGTGAGATGGCCCGGCGAAGGTTTTCGGCTTGCTTCCGCATTGTCGGATGATCATGGCCGTATGGACAAACACCCTCGCCACTACGGGCACAGGCTGTGTCTCTGAAGATCGAGACACATGTAGGCTTGACGTGGACCATGGCTCCGTGGTGGCTGGGATATGGGCAGGGATCGTCGGGGTTGCTGACCCTGAACTTCTCGCAAATGTGCTTGGAACTGCAGGGCAAACGATGGATGCTGGAATCGCCAGGAATGTCGGGATCGCTGGTGCTGAGTTCTTGGCCGTGATGGGAATGGGAAAAGGTCTCAACCAGTGCATATTTTGCTGGGAAGACAGGCGTGAAGGCAGTCCGCAGGATACTCATACAAAAGCCTACTGGAACTATCGCTCGCAAGGATCTTCCAGTTTGACATAGTATGGGAATCTTATACCCGCGACGTCCGCTTCCCCTTTTCGATTCTTCTCGCTCTTTAAAGACCTGGATGCTGCCTGGTGCCACACAAAGCAGGAAAACGAAAAGAGTAGAGATTCCAATTTGGACTAAAGTGAAAGTTTAACATCGGGAATCCCGAGGTTCAGCGAATCAGGGCTCGATCTCATACCCTCTTAGACTCTTATATGCTCTCGAGCACGCACTTTAGTCTGGAGTGGCTTGAATGCTCCGTATCAGGGGTCGGTCGAAGGGGAAGATACTCCCAGACTGGCCCCTAATATTCTTGTGCCACGACTTTCGCGACCAAGTCTTGGGCGCAGAAGACCCCAGATCGTGGGACGATTTTCCAGATGTAGCAAATTGGCGCCGTGGTGTACTGGACATGTCGGCGTAGAAGCAACCAGAAATCCTCGGGTTTCGAAGGCCTCCACGTGACTGACGATGAACAGCTTCAAGGCTGTTTTTGGGCCTGGACGAGCTCGATTCATTTCCTACGTTTGACGGTGGATGTTAATGACATGGGCGTCGCCATGGAGCGGTCGAACAACGGCCTCGACTCATTTTCCGACGTTCGACGTTGGCAGGGTGAGATAACGCCTCTTCTCATGCCCAGAGGTCTAGAGGTGCCCGTCACACATCTCGCCCAGCAACCGGCCGACGGATGGCTGGTCCTGGGCGCGCGGTGCCGCCACAAACGGCGCGGGTGCGGAAAAGCAAGCGTGGCCTCGATGGCACGCAGCGGGACCGTGCAACGGCGGCGGCGGGCTTCCAGAAGTCATCAAGTCAGCACTAGAGTCAGTAGCGTCAGGCAGGCACACTGGGCCGTGTCAGAGTCGGTGACGGTCATTATTATTGTCAAGCGTCAGGGGCAGGAGAGCGACGGAGAGCCTGGAAGGAAAATGTCAAGCGGGGCGGACAAACGGTAAGAGGAAGGGGGCCGCCTTTTTCTTCCATTGTTGCGCGGTACTGGTTCCGCCGCGGATTTATGACTCGCGGGATGTCATGCAGCGTCGAAGAAGGCAAGCGACGGTCGACGAGCTGGTCCGGGCTTCGGCATGGCCGTGTCGATGGCGATGAGGTGGTGTTGAGCGGATATGATGAAAGCCGGCAAGTCAGCAGATGTGATGTTGTTGTTGTGTTTGGTCTAGGGCGAATTTGCCAGCAGATGTCGTCCAATGGACGCCATGGAATACGGGAAGATGCGATCGATACGATACCAAGCTTATCTCAGCTGTTTTGTAAGGTGCGTCCATCCCGTGAGTTATTCCCGTCCAGCGTTGACGTCACCGTGGCGGCAGGGCTGAAGCCGACCTTCCTTGGCCCTTTACACTCATCCAGCCTTCTCTGACTCTCTGACTCTCTGACGCGCGCGCACTGCATTTCTTCATCATTTTGCACATGAGTCGCCTCCCAGCGTATCGCAGCACGACGTCGACACCAGGCTCGCAAGCATGGCGCTCACTGAGGCCCAAATGTCATGGACACTTTGCTCAGAGTCAGCATTGCGTCGCTTGACACGATGCCTCGGCCCACGCTTCCGACCACCTCTCATCCTTCGACTCGAAACGGCCGCCTTTCAGGTAATAAAATCCCCCCCCTCGAGTCAGCCAAAACAACTTCTGATTCATTCCAGATGCTCCAAAATTTGCTGCTCGACTCGTCCTGTGTGGCCCCGGGCCAGCTCGCCACTGTTGTCGTGGGTCGCGAAAGGCCAACTCCTGACAACCTCGATTCATTTCCTACGGTTGAAGTTGGCTTATGACCTCGCGCGAGTGGCAGCATCTAATCTTTTATTTTGGACCCAGCCGTGTTCCCTGTCGTCGCCACTTCCCCATGCGGTCCACCCAACGACCGCCGTTGGAGATTGGCCTGGACAGGCAAACGTTCGACTTATCGATTCAGGCACGACGTTTGAACTTGTCTTTGCCCTGCACTGCAGCCAGACTACGGCCCATCAATCCACGCGCGCCCATTGCCACTGCGGCCTCCCTGTCTGCCTTTGCCCAACTTCGCTGCCCACGCCCGGCGAGGCTCGTCGTCCGCGGACCCCCGCCCTTCACATGCATGCGGCTCAAGCGCTGACGTGACGGGGCGCGTACAATGGCCGGAGCAGCACCCACACTAGACACTCTCGACTCAGTCAGACGATTGAAGTTGTATTGTTGCAGGTGAGCCCCTTGCAATGGGCCAATGGGCCATCTATCCTGCGTCCGGATCCTCTCCTCCGTACCCTTTGCCACCAAATATTGTCCAAATCTCGTCCCACAACCCAGACATGACGCCATATCAGCAATGTTTCGAAACCTTGGACAACTGAAGTCGCTTTTGGTCACAAGAGTCTACTAGACCTGCAGGTGATTGAAAACAAACCAGGTCTGCATGTTACGAGGCGAAGGGGAAAAGGGAAAATCAAGACATCCCAGCCGTGGCCATGCATCTACTATCTCCGGTGCCACGTTCGCTCTGTCACGGTCCAAATAGCACCCAAAAACCAAGACATCAAGGATCTTATGTCCGGAAAGGAAACGCTGGTCTCGCCGTCGATTCATTCCGACGTTTGAAGTTGGTACTCCTACTCCACTTCATCTGTGGTTTGCCTGGACTATCTCTGCCTTGCTACCCGAACGGTCCACGCAGCACCGCCGCCGACGTACTCCTCTTCTATAATGGGAAAACAGGACTCGATTTCGACTCGTTGCGACGTTTGAAGTTGTCTTGATATTGCTTCCATGGACAGCGCTAATTCCCCTCCCTGTTTAGCATTTACCTTGTCCGCGCTCATCCCACACTTCCTTTTCATAGCACTCAAAAGCCATGGGAGTGTTCGTTCACCACTACACTTGCACCTAGGGATCAGTCGTCTTCAACCACAGTTGCGCTTTGGGAGCAGATGTCCACCGTTGCAGCGAGACTCAAAAGCTGTCGTGATCCCTATCACCACCTCGGCCATCATTTGCGCTCCACAACACGCTGCTCTATCCCTGAGCCTGCATACGCAGGCAATCGACACAAGAAGAATCCCATACAACCCCAAAGCGTCCATCTGTCGATCTGCGGAAAAGATTCCGTCCCAAACCCACATTTCCCCTTGGCTGCGTACATACCCGCAGCACACAGGCGCACCAGCCGGTCCGAGCCTTTGGTCTGGGTCCGCCACGGCCATCAGATCACCGAGCCCACGGACCAGCGCAACGGACAAGGACAAGGCCCAAGGTCATATCCACGAATAGCAGCCTCGGGTAGGGCAGGCCGACGGCGACAGACAGACAGACAGCACCAAACGCGACCCACGTACATAGACTGGATCATTATTGCAGCGCTTGCCCACTCCCCTGCCCTGCCTGCTCCCTCCCCCGAATCAATCTTGTTGCCGTTGCGCGCAGACGACCCCACTGCTCGTCTCCATCTCTCATCTCATCACGCCGTCCAGATGCTGCTCGGCTCGTTGATTCGGTAGTTAGTGGTGGCTGGGAAGTGGGAGGCCCCCTCGCTCGCTTTCTCTGCGCGTATCCGTCTCGTACGGGTAAGACCCGACAGCGCGGATCGTCTGTCGAGTTCCCGCTTCACCCCTGACCCGATGCTTGCTTGCTGGCTGGCTGGCTCGCTGGCTGGCTTGCTTGCTGTTCTGTTATTCCCGTCGGTCTTGCGTCTGGCGTGCAGTATTCTTGCGATGCTGTTGCGGTTGACTCAGGGGTGCTGGGGAGGTAGGTATGCATGCAAGTGTATGCTCGCTGCTCTGCTGCTGGCTTTACTGTTCCGTCTCGGAGTTGCTGACTGGCGTGACTTGCAGACATTGCCGATGATCAGATAAAATACGTTGGACGGTGAGTAGGGCCCTTTCAGTCTTATCTCATCATCTTTTTTCTATTTGTTCTATGGACGCAGATTGCGCCCGTCGTTGTCTGGATTGCGGTTGCCTCTGCCTCCATTCCCAAGTCGTCTACTACGCTCTCTGCTTTGAACAATGATCGCTCCAAAACCTCAGTCCGCAGACTGCTTCGTGCAGTGGGTACTGCAAGAAATGAGACCCGGCTGCAGCCGCATTTAGCGAATATTCGTCGACAAACACAGTTGCGCCAAAGGAGCTGGCTGTCATTCACCACATCAACAAAACACACAGCCACCATCACCACCACTGAACAAACCTCAACCTCCCCTCCCCGTCCCCCTCCTCTCCCTCCTCCCCCTCCCTCTGCAACCTCACACGCACCCGCCGCATCCTCGCCTCCATACAACGATCCAAGAGGCCCACGACTGGCAGCGTCAAAATACTGTAGATCTGCAAGCTGGCGTGGCTTTTGCCGAAAGTGGTGCCATTTGGATTGACTGATGCAGGATGCCAATGGGAAAATGAGTGCGGCTCTCGCGATGGTGGTCAGTAACGACACCACCGAGCTTGGCTGCCACGGTAGAGGCCATGAGGATAGCAGTGTATTGTTTTGACACGCTAGGATAACGGTGACAGCTATCACGCAACACATACTCAGTGCCATTCTGAGAATCTCCTTGATCCAGACGTCGCGAAAGGTGTTTGGTTGATTATCGCGAAGTTTATGTGGATTCGCCGCAGCGAGAGCATCAGGGGAAGCCGCGGATGCCGGTTTGGATATGTCAGTGGCGTGCTCTCGGCGAGAATCATCAGATGAACTCTGGCCGGCCAGGGCTGAGGGTTCGATGAGGCGTCAAAGCGGTCGAGGAAGCATCTCGCCCGGTCTCCAAAGAGATCAGGGGAGCGAATGACGGGCTGGAATCGCGATCGAAGTTGACTAATCGAATAAAGGCACCTTCGTCCGAGTTCTGGCTCTGATCGGTAGCCATAACCGCAATGACTTGTGCGGAGAAGCAACGAGGATAGACAAAATGTTGAGATATAAAGATGACGAGAGTAACGAGGCTGAGATTTCTGCCGAGAAAGCCATTCTGTGGATATGCAGCGGGTGGAAGGTGGGACGAAGAACATGCGAGGCATAAGGCTTGGAGCACAAGCCGTAGCACATGATGTGGCGAAAATGAAAAGGTGAGGAAACTTTGACAAACTCTGAAGAGAAGACATCAGGAAGAACACCTGCTATCCTACTGGATCAGTAGAAGTCAAGCGAAGGATGGGACATGACTAATTTCAAGTCCTCGAAGGCGTGAAAGGATTTCAGGTATCAAGGAGACTTCTTTCCAGCTACAACCAGACATGCTGCATCTACCCGAAGCTGAGTGTACAAATGCACAGTGGGTGTTGAACGAAATGGCCAGCCTTGTCCAACGCCGGGGCTGACTGGGCCAAGCGCGTCGTTGGAAAGCTGAAGCACACAGCAGCATCGGGGCCCTGACTGAAGAAAGACACAGCAGATTTCCTCATTGAAAACATTTTGACAATATGGGTGTTGGTGAGGGGAGTCGGAGCAACTGGCAGCGTTGTCGGACCGGAACACTAGGCAGGCTCGTAAGCGGAAACTTTTCGCAATGTCGCTTAGTCACGGATCTGTTTTGCAACGACGTTTTGCGGCCGAGCATCCCGGCAGAACTCAGCGACGGTCAAGAACCTTGACCAGCATCTCCTACGTCATCCCGCGCCCAACCCGAGATGGGTACGCCCGCCTCATCTCAAACGCAAACCCAACCTCGACTGCTGTTCTTCCGGCCCAGTCAGTGGGTATCCATGCGTCATTGCCTTACCTTGCCCCCCGCCGCCGACGGCGCGCCGCCAACGCACACATCTGCCATTACGTCTGGCCATGACCGAAACCTCCTTGAAACCCCCCTGCCACGACTCATTGTCGACCGCTCGTGAATCATGCCGACGTTTGAAGTTGCGTCCGCTCTGTGGATGAGACGTGGGAATTCCTCGGAGTACCGGCTTCATCCAGTATTTACGCCAGAGAAAAGCAAGGGCCGCGGAGGGAATGACAATTGGCTGGTATGACAATCGCCGTTGAAGGTCATGGACACGGCACGAGGCATGTGGAAAGACATCTGGCTGAAAGATTCGGCACTATCTCCAAATGACCGCAACGTCGAGAGCAGCATCACGTACAGGTTCAGACACAGAATCGACCATTGCACAGCGAGCACCTGGAGGAAGAAGAAGAGCAACAAAAGCGCCATCAAAAGGCCCCCAATCACGACCCCAGAGCCGGGCAGAAACAACGGAAAACGTTCTTCACGTGGCGCACTATTCATAGCCACTTTTATTCATCACACACATACCCGCCCGGCGGCCCCACAAAGCGAACCACCAGGCTGATGACGCTGCAGATCTGTGTCCCTACAACCCCGGCCATATCACCGCTGCCGCCATTTGGCCGTGTCAGTCACTACGTCTGAAGTTGTCGTTTGCCCCTGGTCTAGGCCAGTGAGGCGTGGGTGGATGCGCCGGGGTGGCTCGCCGCCGCAGGTGAGGCGCAACTGGACGTGGCGAAGACGATGGGCGAGCAGCAGACTCTGGAATTGATACGGCCAGAGACCTCAAACGAGAACCAACAGCTGAGAATCGCTGCTCATCTTTTCCCTGACACCGCACTTCCCAAAAGCCTTGGGGACACATTTGCCCAGTCAGTGTGCTCTGCCAGTCCCTTCTCCCCCTCTTGCGCCACATCCCGACCCTAGGAGTACGCCCCACAGCCATCAGCGATCCCAGTCGCCCTCACAAGCCGTTGATTCATTCACGACGTTCAATGTTGCGGCGGCTTGCCTCTACTCTGGCCCCAAGTGGCCAGGACAGCGAACGTGCGCCGGAGCAGCTGCCTTCGGAGGGGGAGCACCCGAGAGGGCAGGGAACAAAGGCACGATGAGGGGCGGCTATAGGCCGGGTTGGCTGGGCGGTAGGGGGTGAGGAAGGGAAATCTGAGATTTCCTGTGCGGGTCTGCTGGACGTGGGTCCGGCGTCTGGACTCACCTAGACCAGCCGCAGCGCGAGGAGGCAAGGTGTGGCGGCACTTGGGAGAGGCTGGAAGTGGCGGCATGGGGCGCAAGAAGTGGAAGGTGAGTCGCTTGCTGCTGGTTGTGTGGTGAGATTTTCTCTTCCTACCTTATTCTGCTGTGGCGCCACAGGGGGTTTTGAAAACAGTGGCAATCCATACCCGCAGCAAAACGTTCAAGACGCAACTGCAGCACTAGACGCATGCTCCTTGGGTGCAGTCGCACTTCTACGAGTCTCATTCCTTTCGATGCCTACTGTGGCGTCTCTTTCCTGTCCTCGAAGTGCGCGCGAGTTTTAACCGCACGCACAGCTCACAGTTATGGTTAGGTAAGTCAAATCGAGCACGGCGAAGTCAGCAAGGCGCTCTCACGCCTGTGGTCCTTGTTACACGTCTACCCATCCTCCACTTCCTAACTTTATCATACCTATATACGTACATACATACATGACCTGCTCCTCACGTCCATCACCCGCATCTAGTCTCCCCATCCTTCCAATCACTGGCCATCTAGGTACACGCCAGGCCGCTCAAGTAGTCACCTATTTAAGCGGCCTAAATCCTGTCTCCTCCCTTTTTCCCTGTCAGTGTTCCCTCGCTGCTCAGTGCAATAATATCTACTCTCAGATCCACAACAGTCTGTTGACGATCAGTACGTTGCGGTTTGTAAGACGAGATGATTCTGCTCTTGAAGCGAATCACGCCCATCTCACATCTGCCTAAGCCAGATTTACTCCGTCTTGTTCAGTCCTTCCGCGTCCGTAGTCCACGCACACGCGCACAAGTCAAAGCCAGGGCCAGAGTCAAATTCCACCATCAACGACTACTGTGTACCTGCCTTGCTCGCACGCGAGCATCGCAGCCCACCAACACCACCACCACCACCACACATCAATCGGACATTCAGAGCACGCCGTGCTCAATTCGCAAGTCACAAGTCACAACACACAAATCAACGGGCATACACACACGAAAGACATATGTGTGTAATTATGTCGTTACTCGCGGCGCACGAACGCACTTATATAGCTATAACCTGCCTGCCTGCCTGTCTGCCTGCCTGCTTGCTGGATCTACTTTGTCATCATCATTATTATTCTTGTCGTCGTGTTCGTGTTTGAACCCTGCCTTCTCCTTGTCTATTAGGGACGAAGGGGAGGGGGAGGGGGGAAATGAAGATAGGATGGGGGGGGGGAGGGGGGGGGGTGGCTTTGTGTGGCCGCGCGTACTGTTGCCGGTGTAGAAGGAAGTGGAGAAGGGAGAGGGAAAGGGGGTGAAAGTGAAGCAGATGGGGCGGTTTTTGCCCACGGTGTACGTGTAGGAAGGAGTGCCCTACGTACCTTAGCTAACCCACCGCGTATGGAATGCAACTAACAATCTGGGGGGTATCAATCGCCGCTAATCTGAGTGCTGGATAAATAAGAGAGATTGGGGGGGGGGGAAGGGAAAGAAAGAAAAGAGAGAGATGAAAAAGAGGGACGAGGACGTCAACCCCCTCACCACCAACCACCACAATTACCAACTCACGACACAACCCTCCTCGCCGCCCACTCCCTTCTCCCCCTCCTCCCCTCAACCTGCTGCCCCATCGTCGCCATCCGCGGCCCCCTCAGCGCGCCGCCACTGCTCAAATCCTGATACTCGGCATCGCTAATGATGCGCTTCTGCCACAGATACCGGAACAGATTCGAGTCTACCCAGGCTCCGTCCGTAGACAAAGAGAGGCGTTGGCCGGCGCGGTGGTGCGCCGCCACGTGGTTCATGCGCACGTCCCAGGCGCGCGATCCGTCCGACGCGTGCTCGAAGCCCCAGTCGCACAGCGGGCAGGAGACTTTGCGCGGCGGGCTGTGCGTGTGGAAGTGCGAGAGGACGTGCGTTTTCCATTCTGCCTCGGCGGAGGCGGTGGCAGGAGCGGCGGCGGCGTAGTAGCGGCAGCCGAGGAAGCTGAAGGCGCAGTCGTAGATGATGGCCGTGGTGGTGTGTGGTGAAGAGGGGGACGCCGAGGGCACTTGCAGCACGCCGTCGTGGCCTTCTTCCAGCACGCGGTTGGTGGGGCCTTGGCCTGATTTGAACGTGTTGACGGAGCTTTCGGCCACCGAGGATGCGTCGTAGTCGAGCGACGGCACGACCATGTCTGACACGGAGGGCGCAGCGGCAGCGTGGTGGTGGTAGCAGTGGTTGGCCCCTCGCGACAACGGGGGGGAGGAGGAGGAGGAGCCATTGTGGCTGTGGTTGTGGTTGTTGTGGATGTGGTGGGCCGAGACGGACCGGCCCGAGGGATCCATGTACGAGGTGCTCTTGTAGGAAAGAGAGGCGGGATAGGGGTAGTCTGACGACAGCTGCTGCTGGTGATGATGGTGCTGATGCTGATGTTGGTGCTGCTGCCGCTGTGGATGGTCGGGATTCGTGCTGCCCCCCGCCGTGGTGGTGGGGTTCAGCGAGTAGTGAGCAGCAAAGAGGCGCTCTCCGACTCCGCCAGAATGCGCATCGTTACTCCACCTCAAGATTGGGGGCTGCTGTTCGTGCTCTTGGTCCTGGAGCGCGGCAGCAAACGGTAGCTGATGCTGGTGCTGGTGGGAAGACGACGACAGTCGAGACGAGGCTGAGACGGACGACGCTGCGGCGGTAGCGGCGGCCGATGAGCGCGAGGCAGTGCTTTGCGCGGGGTGATTGCCGTGGTGGTGGTGGTGGTAGTAGTAGGAGGAGGACGAAGACGACGACGAGGCCACTTGTTGGAGATCAGGTCATTTTTCAGCCTCATCATACCCGACGGCACGACTGGAAACGGGTGCGCAGCGCTGGGGGCGGGAGCTTACTGGTTTGGGTCGAGCAACGAGAATCCTTCGACGCTGCAACCTCGACTAGGTATTGAGAGGCGTTGGTCGCTCTGCTGGAACGTCGACACTTTCTTCCTCGCTACAGCTTCCGAGTCGTACGATGTTTCTCTCGGCGGCAGAGGGCGGCGTTGGCGTTGGCGTTGGCGGCGGCGGCGGCGGCGGCGGAGGGCGATGGCCTATATGTTGGGTGCAGCTTCACATGGCTTGGGATGGATGGACGGAGGCCTCTGACTGGAAATCAGGGAGATGCGGCTCTGCGCTGCGGACCAGGCGATTGGATTGTTCGTGTGAGCAGAGGATTGACGCACGCATCTCCCCCGCGGGATCGACCCACTTCCGTCTCGCCAGACTCGAGACGGACGGACAAGAAAGATAATTCGACTCGGCTCGGTCCGCTTCACCACATGGATCATGGCTGTGGATTGCAAACGACTCGTATTCGCGCAAACAACGACAAAGACACTGCTACACCTCTGGAGCCGGGCGAAATCATCGACAGAGGTGAAAGGAAAATTAAAACTCACCCGTCGCCAGTCAACAGCGGGGCGCCACAAGCCAATCAAATCCCAGAGCAAAAGGGTGCATCCCGCCGCGTACGACCTCCCCCCCCCAGCTCGCCAGTGGTTGGTGTCTTGAGACGGAACCAAACGCGTGACTCGACTTGATTTTCAGATTGCATGTGACGCTCAAGTTCCACTGCAGCAACGCAAGCCAAGCAAGGAGGAGCCGACAGCATCAACGCCGGCCAGCCTAACCATTAATTGCAAAAGAAGTCGTTCGCAATGTACAGAGAATTCATCATCCATCAAAATTCAAAAAAGAAAAAAAAAAAGAATACTACTCAAAAGCCAAACAACATGACGAAGCGTGGCCGTCTTGAGAAGTCGACAAAAAGACGCGTGAGGAATTTTTCGAGCATAACGTTATTGACCAGTGACTGTTCCAAATAGACCAAAATGGGAAAGGCAAGCAGAGTATAGACCGCAGCTGTGTGACGCAATGACTCGTAGCAGACAAACGCCGCGCTGTAAAGGGGAAAAAGAATGGAAAAGAAAACTCTCGGTGCCATGCGCACACCAAACGCCCGCAGCAGCAGCACACCAGACGCAATATCAAACGTACGCAATGATCGAACAATGTCGCAGAAACTCGCCCGACTCGTAAGAAAATATCCCAATTTCGCCTTACAATTTGCCCAGTAACGACAAGCAAAGGGAATTCTGCTGTACCCAACATGAACAATAGTAGTAAGCGCCAAGGAAAGTTCCAACCGCATCAATCGCATATCCGCTTTGGACACTAACCAAAGCAGACTGGCGAGCTTTATTTTTTTGTGGGGGGGGGGGGGGGGGTATATCAATGTCATCGCGACATGATGCATTGGCCTGGCCTTGCGCCTCGTCCGTGGAAGCCCTCGACCCGACCACGTCGTGCCCGTGCGTCATCAATCGTCTCTGTGGAGCCTATCAAGATCTCGTGAACATGCCGTCTTCGGACGTTGCGGTGCTGGATGCGCCAATCATCCCAACGGGTTGCCCTTCAGTCGCTTGTTGTTGTGCGGCATTCTGGGACTCGGCTTGACCTTGGGCGCATTCGGGTTCGCTCCGTTTGCATCTCCACCTCCATCATCGCCTTCTGTCTTCACCGTGCTGCGCCGCCTCTTGTTACTAACGTTTGGGCTGGTGTTTGCGCTTGCAGCTGCGCTGCTGTTCGTACCTTGCTGGCTATGCTGTGCCACGAGGCCTGGGGCCTGCATGTGTCCCTGAGCTGGGGACGGCGTGTGAGTCTGGCCAGCGAGATGCGGTGATCCGTTCACAGCCGGGTTGAGTCCGCCAGGGAACTGCTGGAGACTTGCAATGTGGGGCGACATGAACTGCGGGTTTGCCGCTGGGTGCGGTGCGTTGGGGTTGCCGCCAGGCATGTTGCCTGGTGTTCGCTGCCCCGGCTGAGCATTGTTCGGGACTGGGCCATTCGGAGGCACGTTGATCTGCGGCGTCTGTTGTTGCTGGAGGTGATGAGGCGGCTGCTGCATCTGATTACCTTGCGGCCCAGCTTGGTTTTGCTGCGGGCCGAGAGAGGCGACGAAGCCCGTCATGGCTTGCGCAGGCGTGGTCCCAGGGTTCTGGTGATAGTGAGCAAATAGCTCCTGCATATTGGTCAACGTCTCGCCAACCTAAGATGATATCAGCCTTGGTTTCGCTAAAATCTGACAGTTGACGTACTTCAAGAAATTGTAACACCGAATTGGCAATCCCCCACGACGAAACCGGCGCTTCGATGAGCTCGGACAGGAGGAGTGTCGGTTCCCCGCGCGCGCGCTGGTTCCTCTGGTTTGGTGGATTCTTTTTGCTCATTTTCGGAGAGACTTGCATGTTTTGCTGCGGAGATCTCTGTTGGAAGAGCGAGTCCAATTGCAAGCGTGGCAAGTACTGCTGATGTTCTTGAGTCTCGAATGAAAGCAGGTTGATCTTATCGGCCTGGTCGAACATGGCGCTCAGCTTGCCGTTGTGTACAACCTGAAAGAGTCAGCATGATGTAAAGGAACGCCTGGTGGCTAGCACTGTACCTGAGTTCCGTTCTTGTACCAGTAGATGAACTTGGCGCGGGCACTTTCGACATAGTGACATGCGTTCCCGAGCTCTTTCTCAATTAAGCCGTCCATTGTCAGTTGCAAATTGTCCAATCCGCTCTGAAACTGTGTGTAAAAGTATCGTGGTAGAGCCAGCGTGCAAATTTCAAAGTTCTTGGAGCCAGGAGCAGCTGTTTGCGCGCCATAGTCGAGCAGAGTCTGTTTGAAGACACCATTCTCGGTGAAGAAGCGACCAACAAAGCCCTTCCAGTAAGCCAGATCGTTTGGCTGCCGGTTCGACGTAAACCTACTAAGGTGGTCTGCGAGATTCAACAACTTCAAGATGGAAACGCCGTATATCCTATCCGGTGCGTTATGAGCCTGTTGAGCTTGGCGCTGTTGCATCAAGAGCTGCTGGTGTCTTTGCTGATTCTGTTGCTGTTGAGCCTGCTGCTGCTGCTGCTGCTGCTGCTGCTGCTGCTGAGCCTGCTGAGCCTGCTGCGCCTGATGTTGCTGTTGCTGCTGCGATTGCTGTTGCTGCTGCGATTGCTGTTGCTGCTGGGCTTGCTGCTGCTGCTGCTGGGCTTGCTGCTGCTGCTGCTGCTGCTGCTGCGCCTGCTGCTGCTGCGCTTGCTGTTGCTGCTGCTGGGCTTGCTGCTGCATCTGTTGAGGATTCTGAGGTTGTGGTTGTGGCCCCTGCTGCGGTGGAGGAGGACCTGGAGGCTGAGGCCCTTGTTGATGAGGCGTGGGTGCATGAGTCGGGGGTGGAGGTTGAGGTTGTGATTGAGTCTGCTGCGGAGTGTGATGCTGACTCGGCGGTTGTGCTGGTGATGCCTGAGCTTCATGGCCTGGCTGCATTCCCGGTGGCTGCGGTCTCATTTGTCCAGGTTGACCCTGGGGACCCTGCTGGCCCTGGGGACCGCCTTGACCTGGATTACTCTGCTGCGATGCCGCATGCTGCATTGCGGCAGTATGCTGCGCCAACATCTGCTGCTGCTGCTGCTGTTGCTGCTGTTGACTCATATGTTGCTGATGAGCTTGCTGTTGTGCCTGCGCATGTTGCTGCTGCTGCAACGCTTGCTGCTGCGCAAGCTGCTGGCGCATATGCTGCGGCAGGGGAACCTGCAGTTGAGGGTTGGTAGCCTGCATTGCCGCTATTTGTTGAGGTGTCAGGCCCTGGCTTGTCTGACCGGGAAATATCATGCCATTCTGCTGGTGCTGGTGCTGGTGCTGGTGCTGGTGCTGCTGGAGCATCTGTTGCTGGCGCAACATCTGCTGCCGTTGCTGCATAGCCACGGCTGGATTCGATGCGACTGGGGACAAGTCAGCAGGCAAGTCGAGAAGAGAATGGCGGAGAAGAGACACTTACACATCTGGGGCTGTTGGTGGAACATGTGTGCCTGGGGAGTGAGGTGTTGGAGGGCATGCGCGCTGGGACCAGGACCGCCCATTCCCGGCTGCATGCCCATCATCGGACCGGACTGAGAGACGTGCGGTCCATTTGGTCCAGATACGCCTGGATGCATGCCGTGCATTTGAGGGCCCATTGGATGTCCTGGATTGGGCCCAGGTCCCGGACCCATGGGTTGTCCATGAGGTATTCCGGCCTGCTGCAGACCACCAGGATGATGCGGGTAAGCACTCGCCATCATCTTGACACTGGGAGGTTATATCAGCAGCGACAACCTATCTCCCGGGGCCTGTAGGGAAACCCCCCGGTCACTGCTGGTGCCGAGGGCCGTTGGAGTGCCGCAAAGGTCGGTGGCTACAGATGGCCTCTTGTGCTTCGAGGTGTCGGCGGGTACCGAATTATGCCACACGAACGGTGGTGGGCCGATGGCGTCGAGGGCTGGCGTCTGTGCAGGGTGAGCGGGCAAAGGAATCAGGCACAGTCGGCGGCGATGCGAGGCCGCGGCGCGATGAGGCGGCAGGGCGGAACCGAGTGTCGGATTGAAGAGCGGAAGAGAGGACGTGGTGAGGGCGAGAGAGTTGGGGTTGGGTGTTGGAGTGCGGTCAGGGTACCACGGCGCGGCGGCAACTACCGGAGCTGACAGTTGCGATCGGAGGTCAGCAGGTGACTGAGTGGTATGAGCCACCTCGCGCAAACACGGCGTGTAGGCGTTTGCAGAGGGATGCTCGAGGGACCAAGTACCGTTGGCCGTTGAGGATGGGGGGATTGTCGCGCATGCGTCTACAGGAGGCTGGGCGCGACGGTGAGGAGGAGAGCGAGCGAGCGAGCGAGCGAGCGAGCGTGGGTTGTCGGGCGCAATGGGCGTCGGGGAGACAGTCACAGGGAGCAGAGGGATGCGTCGGCCATGTCAAGACGATCCTGGAGGTTGAAAAGAGCGGATCTGGGGGCCGATGCGGGTGGGCTCGATGATGGGCGAAGACGAGATGAAGTGTCGACAGCCGGTGGAGGTTGGCTGGCAGGCAGGCAGGCAGGCAGGTAGGTAGGCTCAGGCTCAGGCTCAGGCTCAGGCTCTCTCTGCTCACGCTGGCTGGACTGCGACGGCACTGGACGAGGGCTGCCGTCGCTCCGAATCGGGTTAAGCCCGCCGAAGGTTTCTCCGACGCCTCGCTATAAGATTCGGCGTGGATTTTCTCGCGGCTCAACACCAACACCATCGTCTTTTCGCTCCTCTCTTTTCTGCATTCAAGGTAAGCTCCCCCCTCCCTCCCCCGATGCGGCGCGCACCTCTTCATGATGACACCCAAGCATATGTCTTCTTTTCCCAACTGAGTCGACCTTGAAGAAAACGCCTGTCCGGGTCTCCATCGCACGAGACCTGCTACTTGCCAGTAAACGCTGTCTGATCAAGACTTGCCGTCGCATTGCATTCAACGAGCTCTCCAGGACTCAAAGCTGACATGCTTTAGCTCCTTTCGTGACCCTTCAATCGCCCGACCACCGCCCACACCCACGTTCGCACACTCTTGGACGCGACGCGATTTCGGCACATGGCCCTGGCACACAATCTCTGATGTTGAGAAGTTTCTGTCAGGGCCTGGCCTCGGTGCTGTCGTCGCACTAACTGCACCGCTCACAGCCCATCTTGCCAGGTCAGTGCATTTTTCTCTGCTTCTGCTTTCCTTCTCATGATGAAATCTATACCACATTCGCAGTTTTCACTCTAGCCGTCGCTTAAGAACCCATCTTAGACGGACAATGAGGGCTCAATCTTCCTTGGATGTCTGACTCTACACACAAAGCACATGTTTTCAAGCCACTTGCAGTGGACTAAAGCTAACAGTGCTCGCAGATTTTGACCGTGACAGCCTCGCAACTTTTTATGACAGAACAAAGAATGAACAAATCTTCTGCACTTTCTCTATGTCCCGCTGTGTGATTGCTGTGTCTACTGTCCAGTCTGCCCATGTGACGTGAGGTTTTCAACTCGCATTCAGTTGTTTAATGGCAATACGCGTCCAGATGGATGAGTGTAAAGGTGGGCGTTAGGTCTTGAGCGTGTGGATGGCGGGGCTTTTATGAATTCCAGGCCGACCAACCCAACCCAACCCAACCCAACCCAACCCGTCCGTCGTGCACGTACCATAATCCCGTCAGCGGACCTCCAACGTCAAGCTGCCAAGCTGCATCTCGACCTCCACCCGCACCTCGACACCAAACAACCACCAGTCGCAGGCACTCGGCTGCAATCTCTGACGACGTCTCCACGAATCTCACAGCTCCTCCAAACCTCGACTCCACAAACACACAACCAGCGACCATGGCGCCCGCACCGATAGACCCCCGCATGATGTCCGTAAAGCCCAGGATACGTTACAACACCATCGGCGGTGTCAACGGTCCATTGGTCGTCTTGGACAATGTCAGTTTGCAAGCGAGCTTTTGAACGATTCCATGGAAGCTAACGCGACGATGACAGGTCAAATTCCCCCGTTACAACGAGATTGTATCTCTGACGCTGCCCGACGGCTCGGAGCGGTCTGGCCAGGTCCTGGAAGCTAGAGGTGGGATATCAAACACAATCAAGGCAGAGCTCGATGCTGATGCTATCCGCAGGAAACCGTGCCGTCGTCCAGGTTTTCGAAGGCACTTCTGGCATCGATGTCAAGAAGACCAAGGTCGAGTTCTCGGGCCACAGCATGAAGCTTGGTGTCTCCGAGGACATGCTTGGTCGCATCTTTGATGGTTCCGGTCGCGCCATCGACAAGGGCCCCAAGGTGCTCGCCGAGGACTATCTCGATATCAACGGCAGTCCTATCAACCCGTACTCTCGAGTAGGTGTGGCAACGACTACGAGCAAGCAGCATGGCTGACCGTGTCCCAGGTGTACCCCGAGGAAATGATTTCGACCGGTATTTCGGCCATTGACACGATGAACTCGATTGCTCGCGGCCAAAAGATTCCCATCTTCTCCGCTGCCGGTCTCCCGCACAACGAAATCGCTGCCCAGATTTGCAGACAAGCCAGCTTGGTTGGCAAGCCGACAAAGGACGTGCATGACGGCCACGAGGACAACTTCTCCATCGTATTTGGTGCCATGGGTGTCAACTTGGAGACGAGCCGCTTCTTCACCAAGGACTTTGAGGAGAACGGCAGCATGGAGCGCGTCACTCTGTTCCTCAACTTGGCCAACGACCCCACCATTGAGCGCATCATCACGCCCCGTCTGGCCCTGACCACTGCCGAATACTACGCCTACCAGCTCGAGAAGCACGTCTTGGTCATTCTTACCGACCTGTCGTCCTACTGTGACGCTCTTCGTGAGGTTTCGGCCGCGCGTGAAGAAGTGCCCGGTCGTCGCGGTTACCCCGGTTACATGTACACGGATTTGTCCACCATCTACGAGCGTGCGGGTCGTGTTGAGGGAAGGAATGGTTCCATTACCCAGATTCCCATCTTGACCATGCCCAACGACGGTAAGCATCCCACAAAAGCAGATTCGGCGACAGAAGCTCACACCACTCCCAGACATCACGCACCCGATCCCCGACCTGACGGGCTACATCACCGAGGGCCAAATCTTCGTCGACCGCGGCCTGTACAACAAGGGCGTGTACCCGCCCATCAACGTGCTCCCGTCGCTCTCACGACTCATGAAGTCGGCCATCGGCGAGGGCCGCACGCGCAAGGACCACGGCGACGTGTCGAACCAGCTGTACGCCAAATACGCCATCGGACGCGACGCGGCAGCCATGAAAGCCGTCGTTGGCGAGGAAGCGCTGTCGGCCGAAGACAAGCTCTCGCTCGAGTTCCTCGACAAGTTCGAAAAGACGTTCATCAACCAGGGCGCGTACGAGGCGCGCACCATCTTTGAGTCGCTCGACCTCGCCTGGAGCTTGCTCCGCATCTACCCCAAGGACCTGCTCAACCGCATCCCCGCCAAGGTGCTCGACGTCTACTACCAGCGCCGCGCCGAGGAGAAGCGCGCTCGCAGGCAGCCGAATAAGGATACGAGGGATAATACTGAGGACGGCGAGCAGGCGCCGCAGGGGAATGGGGAGGAGCCCCAGCCCCAGCAGCAGCAGCAGCAGAACGGCGAGACGTTGGTTGATGTGTAAATGATGTTTGGCGGGTCATTTGTTGTACGCATGCATGGGTGGACGCACGAAGGGCGACGATGGACTTTCAATTTGACGTGTTGAGCGGCAGCAGCAGCAGCAGCAGCGCGGAGTAGGGCAACTGGTGGGTGGGTGGGTGGCAGCGGTGGTCGTGGACCTCCTGGTTATCTGTAAACAATTACGTGTGATTCTGTTTTCCCTCTCCCTCCTTATGTTCCTTCCTTACCTTATGCTCCTTATATAGGTACCTACAGACTTCTTTGCCACTACAGCCACTGCACGTACCGAGGTACGCTGGTGAAGGAAGGCACGGGGCCAGCTGTCCATTTCGTTGGTGCGAGTGACGGTGGTCATGGTCTGTCTGTCCACCAGGTATGTGTGTGCTCACTTAGTCTGGCATGTATACAGTACGGTGCATTTATTTCATTTTGATCTTCTTGATTCTTCTTGTGCCTTTTTTTTTTTTTTTTTGACTGGATGGATGGATGGATGGATGGAAGACACACACATGCACCCAAGCACCTATCTATCTACCTTACTCATGCAACCCTCTTTTACCTGCCCACACACCCCACACCCCACACCACGCTCAAATATTCTCAAAATAAAACGTCGGCGCGCCGGGCACCGCCGCCTCGGCGACAGGCGGCAAACCCTGGCTCTGGCTGCCCACCTCGCCATCACCGCCAACAACAGCACCCACCTTCTCGCCCTCCCGCACGGCGACAATCTCGACGACCTCGAGCTTCGGCACCGTCTGCTTGAGCGCCGGCACCATCGCCGCCAGCGTCTTCTGCTCGTCAAACGGCAGGCAGCGATCGAACACGTCGGCGGGCGCCTCGGCGCCGCCGTCGAGCCGGCGCTTGAGGCCCTGGACGAAGGGCATGGCCTTCTTCATGTCGGGCTTGGCGATGTCCTTGGCGAGCGCCTTGACGTCGACGAGGCCGAGCTTGTCGAACGACGCGCGCACCAGCTCGAGGTAGCGGTCCTGCCAGGCGGGGAAGGCGGCGGCGACGAAGATGGACAGGCGTTTGGCGTGCTTGGGGTCGAAGGCGGTGGTCTTGCCCTTGGCGAGTTTCTTGACTTGTTGGCCCTCGGCGGAGGTGATGTTGCTGGTGGTTGTGCGCACGTAGTCGCGGGCGGCGGCGAGGGCGGCGTCGGGGGAGGAGACGGTCGGGAACAGCGCGTTTTGTACCGTTGTGCCGTGCTGCAGGACTTCGAGCCACATGTGCTCGGCCCAGTGCGGCGCCAGCGGCGTCAGGAGCAGCGTCTGCAGCTCGACGAAGCGCCGGATGAGCGCGCTGTGCATGCCGATGCCCGACGCCTTGGTCACCTCGCGGTAGAAGTCGCGGGCCGTCGTGAAGTCGTAGAAGCCGGACTTGAGCGCGAGCTTGTAAAAGGTGCTGCAATGAAGCGTCAGTGTCAAGCTCTTGCGTCAGTGTTGCTGGGATGGGATGGACTCACTTTTCGTAGTGCTGCTTCGTCTCTAGGACCAGCCCGTTGAGCTCGTTCTCAAACATGCGGTCCCACAGCATGTACTCGCCCGAGCGCTGGATCGTGTCGTTGTTCTTGACCTTGCCCGAGTCGCGCGCCGCCTTGTACTCGGCCTCGGTCGAGACGAGCGTCGCCTCGTTGACCATCTCCTCGCACCACTTGCGCAGCTCGTACAGCTTCAGGATGGAGCTGTTGGCCACCGTCTCCTCAAAGTTGGCGTCCTCGATGCCGTCGCCGGCGTCGGCGAGCGCCACGCGCGTCGCGTCGGCGCCAAACTTCTTGACGGCCTCGCCGAGCGTCAGGAAGTTGCCCGTGCTCTTGCTCATCTTTTCGCCGTTCAGCATCAAGTGGCCGTTGACGCGCATGCCCTGGGGCCAGAACTCTTGCGGGAAGAGCGCCGTGTGGATGTAGAGACAGAAGGTCAAGTGGTTCTGGATCAAGTCCTTGCCCGAGACACGCACGTCGAGAGGGTACCAGTACTCAAACTCCCTCTTCATGGCGTCGAGGTCCTCCTTGAGAATGTCCGTCTTGACCTCCTGAGTGCGGCAGAAGAGGTAGTCCCACACCTCGTCCGTCATTTGCTCGGGCGCAATGGCCTTCTTGGAAATACCAGGCGTCTTGCCAAAGATGTCGCCGTGGAGGAAGTGGGCAATCGTGTAGTAGCTCATGTAGACGGTCGAGTCACTGAGCGACTCGACCAACTGCGAAGGGTCCCAGGGCAGCTTCGTTCCAAGACCGTAGGAACGCGAGCAGGCCCATTGCGACAGCCAGCCAAGAGTCATCTTGAAGGCGTGTTGCGCTTCAGGGTAGAACGTGTTCATGCCCTTCTCGAGGTGCTTCAAGACAGAGTCGCACCACTCGCCGTCACCGCCATTCTCCGTGGTGCCGTAGTTGAAGAACCACTGGTCAAGGTACGCGGCAACACACTCGTCTCCCGAGCGAGAGACGACCTGACCATCGGGCTCGCCGTAGGGGAATGCCAGACCAGCATCGATGAGCTGCTTGCGGACCAGGGGCTTGGCTTCTTGCACAGACTTTCCAGAGTGCTCGCCAATCACCATGGTGCCCTGGTAGAAGCCCTCCTTGTAGGCCAGGTCCTTGGCCTCGGCAAGCGGCTTCGCATCCTTGGGAGAGTTGATCTTGAGCTGCTCGACAAGGGTCTTGGCGGTGAGGTTGCCGTAGGTGGGAGTCTTGATGATGGGCACAATCTCCAGCTCCGCCCACTCCTTCTTGATGCCGTAGTAGTCGGCCTTTTTGATCAAGTCGAGAGTCGTGGCGTAGTCGTCGGGGCTGTCCGAAGGCACGCAGGTAACGACACCGGTACCCTTGGTGGGCTTGACCGTCTCCATGGGCAGGATCCTGACGCCGTCCTTGTGCACCGACAGCGGCGCGTCGACACGGGTGCCAACAACGTCGGAGCCCTGGAGGTCGACGACCTTGGGGAAAACGCCCCACTCGGCGAAGATGTTTTGGAACGCCATGTTGCGAGCAGCACGGTCCGAGACGAAAAAGTACTCGTTCCCTCCGGCCTTGAAGATTCCGTACTGGACCTTGGGGCCGACAAAGCAGCAGGTCTGGCCGTACATGGTCTCGGGACGGAGGGTAGCGGGGACAAAGTAGACGTTGGCGCCGGCGGGAATCTTGTCACCAATGAGCTCCTTCGCCTTCTCAGGCCACTCGAGGACCTTCATCTTCAGGGCAGTGTACTCCTGGACGGTGACACCCTCGCCAGAGCTCCGGTCGTGGTCGAGACATGCCTGGCCGTCCTTGGGCGAGTAGACGGTGTAGCGCTTGCCAAACTTGATCTTGCCGAGGCCCTTGAGGCGGTTCATTTGCCAGCGGACAAAGGCATCGTAGTACGGGTTGGCGTCGGTCGTGACCATGGATCTCCGCCAGTCGACACGGGCACCAAACGCCGTCAGGTCCTCCTGGCACTTGGGCGGGAAGTACTGCAGCCAATGCAGCGGGTCGGCAAAGTGGTGAATCTCCTCGAGCGGGATGCCCAGAGCCAGCATGATCTGGAACTGATACTTTGTCTTGACGCTCTTCGCGGCCGCCTTGCCCTTGGTCGCCTTGAACTTGGTCACGTCGGCCTTGGTCGTCTCCTCCTGCGGCGCAGGCGCCTCCCCGGGCTTGCCCGCGTCCGCGATGTCGTCCTCCTTGCAGCCTTCAAATTTCTTGCCAAACATTTCAATCTCGCGCACCAGCTTGTCGGCGCACGCCTTGATGGGCATGCCGGTGCAGTGGTAGCCCTGCGGGAACAGCGCCCGCTTGCCCTGCATGCGGGCAAAGCCCGTTGCAAACTCAATCTTGCTGGCAGTGAAGCTGTGGCCGGCGTGGAGCACACCGTTCATGTAGGGGTAGGCCATGGTGCCAAAGAACTTGGGCTGCTGGGCGCGCAGGTCGGCGGCGGAGATGGAGCCATAGGGCACCTCGGTGGTGGACGGGGCGTCCTGCTGGAAGACCTTGGTGTCTTGCCATATCTTTTGGTATTTTTTCTCGGCGGCGATGAGGGTGTCGCGCTTCTCGGTCTGCGCAATGGCTGGTCAGAGGGCAATGCAATGCAGCGGCGGGGCAATTGAGCGCACATTTTCAATCTTGAGCGTATTTTTGGAGCTGTTGCTGGGGTCCAGCGCCGCGATGGTTGCTTGTGCGGCCGACATGATTGTGGGAATGGTCGGACTCGAAGCGCAGACTGCGAACCAAGGGCCGATGCGGACTTGAAGGCCGGAGTTGAGTCACGACCTGGCTCTGGCTTGTGGTGGGCTGTTTTGGCGCGCAGGGAATGAATTGCGGGCGGTGAAGCAAGCGAACCACCTATTCGCCCGACTGCTCCCCAACCGAGCTTCCCGTCACCCCAGACCAGACAATCCCCCCCGACACAATGGCCTCGCGCGCCGTCAAAAGCAGCTCGTGGCGGACTTCGCGCTGGCTGCCCAAGTTCCTGCGCAAGCCCGAGCCCGAGCGCCCATACTACAACATCTACAAGAACCCCTACCGGGCCAAGCGGCTATGGCCGCCGGACCTGTCCAAGCTCTCGTGGAGGGACCAGGTGCACTTCGACCGCAAGTACCGGCGGCGGCTCAAGATGGTGTCGACCTGGCCGGTGTGGAACAGGCGCGTCAAGTTGGCGCAATGGCTCATTCTAGGAAGTAAGAAGCACGCACGAGTGGGGGAGGATCCTGGTATTGATGTTGGACAGGTGTCGGTTTCTACATGGTGTGCATCATTGATTGGAAGACGGAGATGGAGATCAAGGCGGGCGGCCCAGTCTCTGGCTGGTCTCCTTTCCAAGTCGTAAGTCTGGCTTCCTAATGGCTTGGAGCAAGGCTAATGCGTGGTAGCCTCATGACTTCTTCTGGGACAACTGGCGCAAGGTCTTTGGCGGTAAGAAGAAGACCTCCAACGTATCGACGCCTGAGAATATCGAGAAGCCCGACGAGAGCCAGCCGGCAGCCTAAGACGCGGATACGACACGAGACATTTGCAATGCGTGAAGCCGTACAGTTGATGGAAAGATGCAATGAAGATGACTAGAGTACTACGGCCACAGTGAATGAATGGGTCAAGGGGGTCCGAAGTGGACGTGATTCTTGGTGTGAAAGCGGGCGTCCACAATGGTCAGCGAGTCTCTTGGACTACATCGAGAACCAACAGAATTGGATCTGAGGCCCGGCCAGAGGTCTGGCACGTACATGATTGCCGCACTCCGCCATTTTGAGGACGTTGGACGTTGGAACTGGCCTTGGAGGTGGACAAGTACGGATTGCCCCCAAAGATTGGCAAGCTCGCGCATAGCATCGGTCCAATGAAAGGCGTCTGGTCTTTTCAACACAACCCCATTATTGTCAATGTCACCCACATGGCGTTCCGCCGTCACCTGAGACGAACGAGTCGATGATGTCATTCAAAAATGTCGTCGAGCCATTGGTTCCCCATCTCCACAACATTGTGGTACACGGCGCATGTCGTTTTTCGCATTGCATTGCGATCTGCCGCCAGCGCATAATCAACCGTAGACATTGGCTCAGAATGTCCACGTCGCTGTCAATCAGATTGGCCGGGTACCCTGTCGCATAGAGCTCGGGACGGACATCAATGCTCCATAGTCATCCCTTCGTAGCCTCATGTGATACCTAGCCATTGTTTTCCCTTCAGCCGCCAGCGCAACATCCCTTGCGTTTGGCGGCTCAGCCACACGTCAAGCGAGCCACAGCCAAAGCTTGTCTGGATAATGTCTAGAAGATGCCCGGAAGCATCACAAACTTCTTGCGTCTGTACTCAGCACCAAACTCCTTGCGGTATCTGCGCTCCTTTTTGGCGGCCCACGCGCCCATTTGAGCAGCTGCGACAATGACGAAGACGGCGGTCGAGACGGCTGACGTCTTGCTAATGGCAGCATTCACGAGCCAGATTGCAACCCAAGAAATGACCTCGAAGAAGTAGTTGGGGCAAGTGACCCACTCGAAGCCAAATCCTTTGGGAATGCCACGCGCGGTGGGATCGTGCGCGGGCCGCAGACCCTTGAGGATGAGATGGGCATTGAAGTTTCCAAGCTCGCCCACGGCGTAGAGTGCCAGAGCCAGGTAGGTGAACCACGGCGCAGCTTCGGTCTTGGAGGGACCGTAGGCAAAGTATGCCAGGTTGAGTCCGGACAGCAGCCAGTAGTGGGCAGAGTTTTTGAAAATGTTGAAGGCGGGCATGGTGGCGCTAGAGAAGCGATGGACGAAGAGCGTCTCGAACTCGCGCTTGGCAAAGTGGAGGACGACGAGGACCAAGGACAGCTTTTGCAGAGCCGTGGGCTCTGGCAGTGCCGAGGGGGCCAGCGAGGGCGTGGGGTAGATGTAGTCGCGCAAGTAGTAGACGAGCGGATGGATGAGGAGCGGGCCTGCATACTCGACGAGGAAAACGGTGCGCCAAGCTATCTGGGGACCTGGGGTGATGTGCCTGTCAGCTTACCAGAGGTCATGAATGCGGCTGAGGGAGCTCGGTACCAAGGTCCTTGACGGTGATGTTGCTCCTTTGGCGGAGGCCGGTTTCTGAGATGGGGATCTTGGACGAGTTTGGGATGACGGAGCCATCAGACCCCTTGGCGAGGCGCAGGCGATGGACGGAGAGGCCGGTGGCTGCCGCAAGACGCTTATACAGCTCGGCAGTCGAGTCTGTCAGCGCAGCCGTGGTATCGGGTGGGAGCTTCTTGACGGGCTTGCCTGGGGGCCAAGTGGTCAATTGCAGGCCAGAAATAGAACGGGGGCGGGGAGTGTACCACGAGGCTGCACGACAAGAGTAATGGCTTCGGCGGGCGCCATGTCGCGGAAGATGGGGAGTCGAGGTCGAGGTCGAGGTCGAGGTCGAGGTCGAGGTCGAGGTGGAGGTGGAGGTGGTGGTGAAGGAGGGGAGCTCAACGAAAATGGACGAGGCTCATGGCGGGCAGGCAGGGAAGGGACAGTGACAGTGACAGGGAGCCCGACGCCGAGCGAACGCGTCCAAGCTCGACTCGACTCGACACGAAGCTCATCGATATTGACAGGACGCATGGCAGATGCTGCCTGAGGAATCCAATTGGACAAAACAACAAGCCAGGCCAAGGAGGCTGCTGCGGAGGCACCAGTCGACGACATCCATCAGGCAACTCTGGATGCCTTCCTTCAGCCCTGCAGGCCTCTCTCTCCTCGCGCCCACCGAACTCGAACTCCCAAGCCCCAGGGCGCTCACTGCACTCACTCACTACCCGACCGGCCAAGCCACGCTACAAGGTCAATCGGCCAACGTCTCTCAGCCTGACCTGACGGTAATGCGGCACGCTGCCATTGGTCGTGCCACCACGCTGACCACTTCAGCCCCGGTAGACCCTCACGTACTGTAGTGGTCGTCGTCTCTTTTTAAGCCCGCATGCCCGCCTCCTCCAGAAAACGAGACATGCCTACGCGTCTTTGTCCTCTTCCTCTTTGAGATACCCGGGCCCGTTTCTGCTTCTGCTTCTGCTCACCTGCTAGCTTTTGCCCTGCTTTTCCATATACCCTCATCCTGCTTGCAAAACAGGTCAGTTCATTTCTTTTTTGTTTGTGCTCCTAAATGTACTCGGCCCTGCTCCCGGGTGCCCTCCGCAGCTAGCCGGGCCGCCCGAGTGCTCCCACTAAACTTAAACCGTGTTTCATTTACTTTGTTACCAACCTCAGCCAACCACTTGCCTATGGCCCTGGCTTTAGCCTCGCGACCCATTGGCTTGTCTGCACGTCATCTTTGTCGCCAGCACTCTCCCCGCTCTCACCTCTTCATCCTCACGTCTTGGGAGCAGCCCTTATCACCGCAGCTGCGCTCAATGAGCATTCTGGACTAACTTGGACTCAGTACACTTGTCCGTCATGGCTCCACAATTCTCCTCGGAACCGCAGGAACTTTCCCAGCTGGACAAGACCACCAGAGAGGTTGGCAAGGCCGTGTCCCAGCTGAAACATCTCATCAGTCACGCTGTAAAACCGTTGCCCACCGGCACTGGAGATGGCACAGACCTCGATTCAAACGACTACCACACGGACGCTGTCGAGGCTGCGGAGGGTGTCGTCACTGATCTCAGCCACATGGGCATCACCGATTTCGAGACACTCTTTGAAGTGCTCAAGGACCAAATCTCCGGAGAAATGGTCAATGATAAGACGTATTTCATGGAGAATCTCATCCGGACAGCTGCCAAATTGCCAGACTCGTCAAAATTGGGCACCAAACTAACCGAAGGCTTCCTCACCCAGCTCTGGAATGACCTTGAACACCCTCCACAATCCTACCTTGGCCAGGACTTCAAGTACCGCCAGCCTGATGGCTCATACAACAGCCTCAAGCACCCGAAACTGGGTGCCGCTGGCATGCCTTATGCACGAACCGTCTCCCCCAAGACGGCGCAGCCAGTTGCTCTCCCAGACGCTGGAGTTGTATTTGACAGCGTCATGTCCCGCAAAATTAGCGAAGAGCATCCCAACAAAATTAGCAGCGTTCTCTTCTACATAGCCTCAATCATCATTCACGACCTGTTCCGCACCGACCACCAAGACTTCAGCAAGTCCAACACATCATCATATCTCGACCTATCCCCCCTGTATGGAAGTAACTGGGACGAGCAAAAGATGATGAGGACCTTTCAGGACGGCAAGCTCAAGCCCGACTGCTTTGCCGAGAAACGTCTCTTGACCTTTCCCCCTGGTGTCGGAGTGCTGCTGATCATGTTCAACCGCTTCCACAACTACGTCGTAGAGCAGCTTGCGTTGATCAATGAGGGCGGAAGATTCAACAAGCCCGTCGAAGGAAGGACTGGACCTCACGCCCAGACTTGGGAAAAGTACGACGACGACCTCTTCCAGACGGGAAGACTGATTACCTGCGGCCTGTACATCAACATTGTCTTGCAAGACTACGTCCGCACCATTCTGAATCTCCAAAAAACCGACTCCAACTGGGCGTTGAATCCCCGTATGGACATCAAGGGCATCGAGACGGCTACTGGCAACCAAGTCTCGGCCGAATTCAACCTAGTATACCGCTGGCACTCGGCCATTTCCGATCGCGACGAGAAGTGGACCGAAGACTTGTGGAAGGAGCTGTTCCCCGATCTTGATCCCAAAAAGGTCGGCATGCATGAGCTCCTTCAAAAGCTCAGCAAGCTGGAGAAGTTGACGCCTGAGGATCCCCTGAAGCGCGACTTTCACCACATCAAGCGCAACGAGGACAGCACGCTCCCTGACGACGAACTCGTCAAGATTATGACCGAAAGCATCGAGGATTGCGCCAACTCGTTTGGAGCCCAGCGTGTGCCGGCCGTCATGCGAGCGATCGAGGTCCTGGGCATCCAGCAGGCTCGGGCGTGGAATGTTGCCACGCTGAATGAGTTGAGAAAGTACTTCAACCTGACGCCCCATCGCACCTTTGAGGATATCAACTCGGATCCCCACGTGGCAGATCAGCTTCGCCGTCTCTACGACCATCCGGACCACGTCGAGATGTACCCTGGTCTCGTGGTCGAGGAGGCCAAACTCCCCATGGTTCCTGGCGCAGGCCTGACGCCGTCATACACCGTCTCCCGCGCCGTGCTCTCCGACGCCGTGGCCCTGGTCCGCGGTGACCGCTTCTACACCACCGACTACCACCCAAAGCAGCTCACTAACTGGGGCTACGCATTGGTTGACTCTGACAAAGCGATTGACCATGGGGCAGTCATGTTCAAGCTCTTCCCGCGTGCATTCCCAAACCACTTTGAACCCAACTCTGTCTACGCACACTACCCCATGACGGTGCCCTCGGAGATGGAGCGGTGCCTGAAGGATCTCGGCACGGCGCACAAGTACAGCTTCAAGAGGCCCGAACCGATTGGCATGCCCAACCTCATCTTCACGTACAAGGCTGCTGAGCAGGTCCTCGCCGACAAGGAGGCATTCCACGTGACATGGGGACCCGCCATGGAGTTCCTCATGGGCAAGCCGGCCAAGAACTTCATGCTTGCCGGCGACGGGTACGAGAACCTCGAGTCGCGCAAGACCATGTCCAAGGCGCTCTACGTCAGCGACTGGGAGAAGGAGGTCAAAGCGTACTACCTGCAAAAGAGCAGCGAGATTCTCAAGGAAAAGTCGTACAAGCTGGGCGACTCGCTCAACCAAGTCGACATTGTGCGCGATGTCGGCAACATCGTCCACGTCCACTTTGCCGCCGACCTGTTTTCTCTGCCCCTCAAGACCAAGGAGCATCCGCACGGCATCTTCACCGAGCATGAGCTGTACCTCATCCTGGCGGGCGTCTTCACCGTCGTCTTCTTCGACCTCGACCCCGGCTCGTCGTTCCCCCTGCGCGAAAAGGCGCACGACGCAACGCAAAAGCTCGGCCAGCTGATGACGCTCAAGGTGAAGGAAATCAAGGCGGGCGGTGGCATCCTGTCGTCTGCCATGGCGCTGCTCTTCCCTCCGCACAACAACAATCCACTGTCATCCTACGGCACGCACATGATCCAGCGACTGCTGGCAGCCCACCCAGACATGAGCGCCGAAGAGCTGACCTTTGGCGAGCTGCTCGGGACAGCTGGTGGAATGGCACCGTAAGTCAACCCCCCCCCCCCCCCCCCCCCCCCCCCCAAAAAAAAAAAAAAACGTCTACCGTCCATCACTAACACCTTCGCAGAAACCAAGGGCAACTCTTCGCGCAAACGCTCGAGTTCTTCCTCCACACCCCCGAAGGCCAGAAACACCTGCCAGCCATGCGCACCCTAGCCAACGCGCCCGACGACGACGACGCCGCCTTCGACACGCTGATGCACTACTTCCTCGAGGGGTCGCGGCTGGGCGGCGAAACGGGCGTCTTCCGCTACGCAACGCGCGCCGTGCAGCTCGTCGACGGGCCGCGCACGCTCTCCCTACACGCCGGCGACAAAATCATGGTACACCTGCGCGCCGTGTCGCGCGACGCCGCCATCTTCCCCGACCCGGACGCCGTGCGCGTCGACCGCCCGCTCGACGCCTACATCCACCTGGGCGCCGGCCCGCACCGCTGCCTGGGGCTGCCGATGACGCGCGTGGCGCTGACCGCGCTGCTCAAGACGGTGCTGCGCGAGTGCGGCGCGGGGCTGCGGCCGGCGGCCGGGCTGCAGGGCGGCGTGCGCAAGGTCGAGACGGTGTTGGATCCGTCGGGCGCGCTGGAGAGGCCCGAGGTGCGGTATCATAAGTATCTGACTGAGATGAATGATTCGTTCTTTCCGTTTCCGACGGGTATGTTGGTTGTTTTCTTGTTCGCTTTACTCAACCCTCCCCATCCACCCCCTGAAAAATCCTCCCCTGGTCGCGGATGCGTGAAGTTTGCTGACTCGTTCCGCAGCGATGAAAATCAACTGGGACGATGACGATGCGCCGGCATCGTCTTCCCTCCACGGCAACGGCGTCACGCACACCAATGGCTCCTCCTCCACCTCAACTGATGCCGTCAACAACCAATACCCAGAAACGACGTCGACGTCTCCTTCCCACTTGATCGGCGAGAGGGACCCCCTGAACGGCTGAGCCGCTGCCTGGCTCTTTGTCGTCGTCACGAGCAGTTGATTGAATGGTTGATTGGTTAGTGGCGGCAAGGGGATTTTACTGTTTCTTCTTTTTCTTCGGTACTGTGCTGCGTTGAGGCGTTGAGGCGTTCAGGCGTCGCTTTGGAGTGTCCAAGTAGCGAAAGCTCGAAAAGTAAACGTTCCGCCCCTCTTCTTTTTCTGTCTCTGGTGACACGTCGGTCTTTCAATGGCGCTTGTGAGGTGCAATTTCGAGTGTGGTGCGTCGGCGGGTGGCTGCATATTTGCGTATGGGCGTGGTACAAGGGCACCTACCTCTTTTATAGTAGTCATGAAAGTTGTGAAGGTTGTGGTGTTCGTGGCACATGGTGATAAAGAAGGGAGGGGAAATTTGGTACGTTTGAGTAGGAATTGGTAGGAAGTATTTGAATGACCTTTGGGCTAGACTAGAATTGTGCATGCCAGAGAGCTTGTATCTAGGTGCCAGGTGGGCTGAATGGTGCCAGATAGGTTTGGAGCAGAGTTGAGCGCAGGATTTGGCGTAGCACGGCCTGGTTCGGATTGCTTCTAGTTGATAGTGTAGGCACGCTGAGGAAGGGATATATTTGGGTGCAATGAAAATGGTGTTTTGTTCCTTCTTCCCCAACTGATTTGGCCGGGTTGCTCGTCCTTGGGATATGGAGGTTGGAACCGATCCATCTTTGGAGTGTATGCTGCACCAGAGCAGCTTTTCTCGAGTTCATCTTTCGAGCTTCTCATGGCCGCGGCATGGCGACGCTGTGGGACCTTGCCGTGGTCGGCCGTTGACCGCAGACAGCTCAGCTCGTCCAGTGCTCAATCGTCGTCGTCGACATTTTCCTCGCCGTAATTTGCCTCGAGAGCGGCATCGTTGACATCGTCGCCGGCGCTCTTCTTGTCCTCTTCCATCTTCTGCGTCACGTAGGCATTGACGTCGGCCTGGAGCTCGGACACTTTATTGCGGAGGGCGGCCAGGTAGGCCGTCTTTTCGTTGGTCGACGGGTCGGACGGGATGGGGGGAAGGCCGCGCGAAAAGGTCCTGGGAGCGGCGTCGTTGGGCGAGGTGTAGGTCGCCGTCAGGACATGGGTCGAGTCGGCCATGGTGGATTGTGGGGGAAGCGTGGGCGAGGACGGACGAGGTTTGTGACTGAGGTGACAAAAGGGCCCTGAGGGCGTGGAGCCCGAGGCGGGGATCGACCAGGTCAGCCCTACGACGCGAAGACAGCGACAACCAACCAACAACACATCAAACCTTGTCTCGTCTCGTCTCGTCTCGTCTCGTCTCAGGCCGACGTCCAACTCCTCGACCACCTCGTCACTACCATGGACTGATACAATGGCCACCTCGTCGCCGCCGCCATCCTCCCGCCCCCACGGCCCTCCATCTGTGCCTACGGCTAGCCACGCATACTACGACGGCGACTCTTCCGATTCGGATGCCTCGCGCAGGACCGTCTCCGTCGTCCGCCCTCACCACCACCAGCAACCCCCTCCTCCTCTCCACCACTACCACTCGACCGCCACCGTCGCGCCCTCCCTCTCCGACCATCCCAATCTCAACCCCGCCCGCGACAGGCCGCCCTCGCACTTGGGTCACCGACCCCGCCAGCACTCGCAGGGCTTCTTCGAGCCTTCTCTGCCCACGGCCTCATCGTCCAATGTCTCCAGCATGTCCAACCTCACCGCCTCGCAAATCGCCGCGCAGGCTGCCATGCACGCGCAATCCCACGACACTCAACACCACCGCAAGCGCTCTACCACCGTCCCGGAACCCGCCTCCCCCGCAAACGCCCCTCCCGCCAGGCGAAAGCCCTCGTCGCCCGGGCCCACCGTGCCACTGCTGAGTGTGGGCGCGGGTTCGGTCCAATATCAAAATGGTCTGCCTGCATCACAACAAGGTGCCGCCACGGCCGCCGCGAGCATGGTGTTTCCAAAGAGCCCGCTTGCCTCGCCCGCCGTAGGCCCGTTTACAAGCTCGCGCCCCATGTCCCCGGCCGTCACTGGCGATTTCAAGCCCGTCAAGGAGAAATCCAAGATGAAGCTCTTTTCCAAGCCCAAGAGCATCGGCATCTCCAAGGACAAGGAAAAGGAAGACAAGGACAAAAAGGCGCCGGCTTTGCCCTCCCCAAATCGGCCGGGCATGTACAGCTCCCCCTCGCTGAGCAAGCTGGTCAACCAGTCTACGACCAGCCTTGTGGACCCCAATCACTCTGCTGCCTCGCTCTACTCTACTGCCAACACGTCGACGTCCACGCTGGTTCCCGCAGACAAGGCGACCACGTCGGTGGAGAAGGAAAAGGAAAAGCATCGCCATCACTTCTTGTCGCGGCAGAAGCACAAGCTCAAGGATGACCATCACCACCTTCCGCTGTCCTCTGCCAGCAGCAATTCCAAGCCAACGGACCCCAACGCTCCGCAGCCGCTGTACAACTTTGCTGCGCCAAACTCTCCTGGCCACTCGACTTCTTTTGCCCAGTCCATGACCGGGCTTGACCTCAGACATGGTGGTCGCGGGCTGCGCCAGAAGAAGAAGGAAGAAAAGGAGGCCAAATCGCATGCCACTTCTACCGAAACCATGGAGACGACGTATCGGAGAGGAGATGCTTCGATTGAAATTGATCGCACGGATTGGCCCAGCGCAACGGCGTTGAGCACCTCTGTGCCGTCCCAGGGGCTCTTGTCTGCAGGACTTGCTCTGGACACTCCCCTGACCTCGGTGGCCAATTTAGGCTCGATCTTTGGGCTTCCTGGAATGACCCCTGACGATGCGTGGCCACTGATAAAGGCGCGCGTGCTGCTCATATTCGAGGGCGAAGATCCTCGGCCTCCGATTGAGGACTTTAATGCGTTGGTGTCGATACACCTCAGACGCTGCATCCAGCGCCAGGCCCCCATCATCATTATTGAAGATTTGGCGGAGCTGTTGCAGACTGGCTTTGGGTCGCTCGACCAGACTCTGCGACACGTGCCGGATGATCGCCTTGTCCCGCGTCTGGTCGACATGTGGACCGTGGTGCTGTGCACCATTTTGCCGTTTATGCAGGCTGTATTTCTCCCGTTGGATATGGAGTTCAAGGGCAAGGGCATCATGAACCCCAAGGAGGCCGCTGGCTTCTGGGGGGCATCTCTACCAAACAGGAGTCGCGCAGACTCGGACGAGGGTCTTTCAAGATGCAAATCGATCCCGACACTGGGCGAGGAGCTTGATGTCCGCCGACTGACTCTCCTCGCCTTTCGCGATACGGTGGTTCTTCCTCGCAATGAAGCTCTCATGGCCATATTCTCTCGTCTATCTCTCGAAAACATCAAGGTCGGTCTGGCCGACTCGCAGTCGCCATCCGACGCGCCCTCCTTCTCACGCGCCTCGCCCGCCCCCCAGCGACCCGGCACCTCGACGTCGCTGGGCGACAGCGGCTGGCCCAACTCGACCTCGCACAGTCACAACTCGGCGTCCAACATTCTCGAATCGACCTCGTCGTCCTACTCGCAGACCTTTAGCTCCAACTCGCGGTCGCGCGCCACGTCAAACACGTCGGCCGGATCTTTCCATAGTCTCCCGTCGACGGTGCACCACCACGGCCACGTGCGGGCTCGCTCCAACCCACACAACACGTACACGCCCAGCCACTACGGCGGCAGCAGCAGCTACGCCAGCTTCCAGCAACAACAACAACAACACCAAGCCCACCACCAACAACCCCCACGCGCCGCCACACCAGCAACAACAGCAACATCATCATCTACCGCGCCGGCGCGACATCCTCCTCCGATGGACACAGCCAAGGTCATGGAGACGGTGGCGCGCATGCTGCAGTGCGTCAGCATCCTCATCAGCCTGCGCAGCGGCGACGAGGCGCAGGCTCTCATGGAGCGCCTCGCGGCCGAGCTCAAGTATAACTGGTTTGGGCGCGGCCGCACGGGCCGCAATCGCCGCGGGTTCGTGGGGAGGAAGGGCACGAACACTGCTGGCGCTGCTGCTGCTGCTGGCTCGACGGTTGGGGTCGGGGCTGGGGTGGGCGTTGCGGGGTTCGGTGCGCTGGGTGTGGGGGGATCGCATGCGCTGCCGCTGCCGCTGCCGCCGGGGGTGAGGGTTGGTGAGGGGGTGTAGGGTGGTGGGGATGGCGTTTGGAGTTGTGTTGTGTTGTCGTGTCGTGTGTTGTTGTTGCCGCGTCGTTGGACGAGACGAAACACGTCGAGTCGAGTCGAGTCGAGATGAGATACCCCTGTAACTGTTTGTCCTTTCCCTTCTTTCCCTTCTTCGTCGCTGGTTGGGTTTTCTCTTTGCGGGATCTGATTATCTACTGGTCTGGTCTGGTCTGGTAGCGCGGATAAAATTTACGGACTGTGTGCGTCTTCTTTTCCTGTGGTCAGCTGCGACTGCGACTGCGACTACAGCCACGACCATGCATCAAAAGCAACAAAGCAAAGCAACGCAAATGCACGACAGAGACGAAACAGATGCTAGCTACAAGCCGCTCGCCTTGGCTTGATGTGTCGTGGATGCTTTCTCTCTCTGTTGCCGTCGGAGCAAAACACAGGGAAGGGAATTGAGATGAGACTGACGGGCGGACCGGAGGACAGCGACGCTGGACGGCTGGCCCGGTGCGTGGAGTTTGTTGTCTGTCGTCTTCTCGACTTGAGGATGCGTCATCCTCCTGTTATCGTCGCACCTGTTCGAAAATGCTGCGGGTACTGCTGGTGCAAGTGAAGATGACTACACACAACTCAACTCACGTAAAACGGTGGAAAGAGGATAGTAAGTAAGAAAGTTGTATATATATATATATATATATATATATATATGTTAGATAAGAGCGACATAAACAGCGCTAGATCTTCAAGGGCTAGGGGCTGGATGAGTGAGAAGTGACGTATTAAGGATGAGGTACAGAGAGGTAGGTCGGTAAGGTATATAGATAGGTAAAAAAGAGGCAAGGGAAACGCAGAGCAGCAATGGCCACAGCTATGGTAACAGCCAGTACAAACAACAAGAGCGATGCATCGAAAAAGGTTCAAGTTTGAAGAAAAGAAGGGAAAAAGGAGAAAGGAAAAAGAAGAAAGGAAAAAGGAGAAAGGGAGAAGAAGTAGTGCTGAGATGCATATGCAAATGAGAACGACGAGAAGAAAAACCGCTGGTCCCGTGTCTGGTTAAATTTGCCCGATCCCCTCCTTTCTCCCAATGAATCCATCCATGCGTGCATGCTGTGCTACTACGTAAACCGGCACCACCTACTACAACGTGCGTGGCGTGCCATGCATTTCCCCTTTCCTCCTGTCTCCCATTCAATCCACAACTCACCCCGTCTCTTTCTCTCTCTCTCTCTCTCTCTCTCTCTCTCTCTCTCTCTCTCTCTCTCTCTCTCTCTCTCTCTCCCTCCAGCTATGCAGCAAAACCCAAGACCAAAACCAAAACCAAGACAAAAAAAAGGAGAAAACTTTTCCCAACCCACATAGCGCATGCTCGCTTGCCCGCATCACGCATACCGCATGCTGCTATACGCGGGCGGCGGATGCATGGGGACAGGCGGCGGCTGCGGCTGCGCAGGCGCGCCACTATGCCAGCTGCCGGTGTAGCTGTTGGTGCCGGCCGAGACGCTGCCGCGGTCAGTCGCAAAGGGGCGCTGGCTGTCGGGCGTGTGGCGGCCGGCAGAGGTGTTGTTTGGAGCCCAGGGCATGGGGCTGCGCGGCATGTGCGGGGGAGGAAAGGGCGCGGCGCCAGGAGGAGCGCCGTGGGCGTGAGGCGGGATGCCAGGGCCAGGACCCATGGCCATACCCGGGGGTGGAGGTTGCGGGATCCAGGGCGGCGCCGTCTTCGCGCGGCGGTTGGCGGAGCGGCGGCGCACGCGGCGCGAGATGCAGCCGAATATCGAGAGGAGCAGGAGTGCGCCAATGGCCACGCAGATGCCAATGACGATGCCCTTGTGGTCTTGGATCCAGGACCCGATTTCCTTGGCCGTCGACGAGCCCGCGCAGCGCCCGTTGCGGCAGTGCCCGCCACCGCCGCACTCGGTGCCGTCGAGGAAGTTTTGCTGCAGGTTGTAGCACACGTTGGCGCCGAACTCTGGGCTGGCGCAGCTGATCTGGCACGTCTGGTGGTTGCAGGCGTAAGTGTCGTTGGTGCCCTGCGTGTATGCTCCCAGCGCCGTCTTGCACTGCTGGTCTCTGCTCGTGCACTGCCCGCTGGAACACTTGAGGCCGTCGCCACATTTTGTGCCGTCCTCGGCGGTGGAGTCGACGGGGCAGTAGGCCGAGTCACCGGTGCAGACTTCCTGAGGATCACACTGGCCGGTCGATTCGCGGCAAACGGTACCATTCGAGGCAAACTGGCAACCTCGGCAGCAGTCTTCGTTCGAGTCGTCGCACACGGCACCGCTCTTGAATTTGCACGTGGTGGCATCGCAGCAAGGGTTGTTGGCGCAGCCATCAGTGCCGCCACAGTCGCAGTCTTCGCCTTCTTCGACGATGCCGTTGCCGCACTGTTGGCCGGAAATCAAGGTAACGCCCCTGTTGTTGGTGAAGCAGGTCGTCTTGACGCTGTTCCGGCCCATGGCACTGCAGATGTTTCCAATGGAGCAGGGGCTGAACTTGGTAATGCCTCGCGCAGTGGACGGATTCATAATGTACTGCTCGCCCGCATCGCAAGTCCCCGAGCTGAGCGGACAGCATTGCTGCGAGTTGACAACGCCGCTGTCTGAACAGGTCTGGCTCGTGCAGTCGTGGACAGCACCAAACGTGTGCCCGGTTTCGTGACTGGGATGTTGTAAGCTTCTTTGAATTTGACTCAAGGTTGGGCTTGGCTGGGAAGCTTGACTTACGCAACGACCTGCCATTCGGTATTGGTCCGCGCAACGACGTTTGCGCTCGCAACCGTCTCCCCGGAACTGGAACCGGAAGTGCCACCACTTCCCGTGGACGAGTTTCCTCCACTCTCCACGCCTTGGACGCACGCCTGGCCCAGCCAGGCTAGACCGACGGCCTGGCCCGTGTTGCACGTGGTTAGCAGAGTCCAATGCGAGTTGGTGTCCGGCCGGTTGCCCCTCCATTCGGAAAACATGTTGAGGCGGTCCTGGATGGTGATGCTGTCGGCACATGCTTGATTCCACTTGGTCGCCTGCTGAGGCGTTCCCGGGCAGTTTGCATCGCTGACGGTCAAGTTGCGCAGGCCGAGCGTAATGTTGAACGTCGTCTCGTACAAGTCGGAAGCCGAGTTGATGACGCTAATGACGTTTTGACGCGCGGTTTCGGACGAGTTGAAGGATCCAGTGTAGGTACAGTCCGTGGCAACCCCAACAAGAGCAACCTTTCGGGAAGTCGGACAGCCAGACGTCTGACCAATGCTCGAAACGAGATTGACACCGGCGCTGTTTCCGCCGGGCTGAGAGTCAATCTGACGTTTAGAAAACAAGTTTGTCATGGAATCAGCCCCCCAGAAGCCTTCCTCGCGCTTGAGCAGGGGGGCCAGGACGGCGTGGTTCGGGTCGGTGTTGAAGGACAGCGCGTCGGCCTGGCAGGCAAAGTGGTCATCGAGGCCTCGTTTCCTCAGCTCGTCGTGGCCGTGGTTGTAGGGGGTGGCAGAAATGTCCGAGTCGCGCCAGACGACCATGAATTCGTCGTCGGCATCTTCCAGCGCCGGGTCCATGGCATGTTTTGTCTGCGTATAGCTGGAGCTCATCTGCACGTGGTGGTGGTCGTAGTCGATGGCAAAGACACCCTCAAAGAGCGGCCGCACACCATCCCTGCGAACCGAGATGCGAGCCCATCCTCTGTCGTGCCAAGTGGTAGACTCTTCATTCCTGACCCATGTGCGTCCCTTGTAGACCTTGTGGTCCAGGCGGTCAATGGCCTCCCTGCGGGTGACCTGGCCGTCGGGGCCAAGGTACTCGACGGTGGCGTCGTCGGCGAGAATGTCGTGGTTGGGTTCCAAGGCCAGGCGCACGAGCTCGGCGCCATTGCGCAAGTCGAAGGACAGGTCAAAGTGCGAGAGGGCGGTGACGCGGTGGTTATAGGTGTGGAAGCTGGGGTTGCGGAGGACCTCGAGGGCGTTGAGCGGGTTCCGGGCGAATGAGCTTGCGTGGCCCAGTGTGGGGAGGGCGGCGACGACGACGCACGCAGTCGAGGCCGCAGCGCGGAGGAGGCGCATGGCGCCGGAGATCGTCCACCGGGGTGATGAGAGCGGAGGACGAGGGTTCGGTTGACTCGAGCTGCGGTTCTATATTAGCATTTGGGGATTTGGGTTTGTCGGAGCTCTGGGAGCGAGGCGGCGGTTTATGAAAACACAGGGAGGGACGCACGCGGGCGGCAGACGATGGCTTAGAGGGCGGCAGTGCTGCTTGGCATGCACGACACTGCGGTGCGGTGCGGTGTTAGTTAGCACTGGAAACGCGGGGCGGGGCGGGGCGGGAATGCAGCCTTCGTTATGAGCGTGTTCCTTGCTACCTGATATCCAGACCAAACGCCAGCCTCCCGTTTACCGTCCGTAGTACATCCATCCACATGTGCCCGCCTACACTATCCACACTCGCACTATTCACACTGTACCGGGTATCTCTTCCCTCCAACCTACTTCCTCCTGCTCGCGTGCACCGTCTCGATTATCTTATCCACAACGCTCGGATCCGAAAGCTGCCAAGCATCGTCGTCAGCTGCCGTCTTCACTCGCCCGTCAGAGGGCTGATTAATAGCATCACTCACCGTCGACGTATCGCCAAGCTGATCCTCCTCCCCGGCCAAGATCTTGCGCAGAATCCGCCTCATGATCTTGCCAGACCGCGTCTTGGGCAGGTCCGACACCACAAACACCGCCTTGGGAGCCGCAAATGGCCCAATGGACTTTCGGACCTGCAGAATCAGATCCTTCTTGGTCTGCTCCGTCACCTCGTTGCCGTTCTTGAGCGACACAAAGGCGTTGACGGCCTGCCCTGTCAGCTCGTCATTGATGCCCACAACCGCCGCCTCCGCGACAATGGCTGTGCAAAATGGTCAGCTCGGTGTACTCTCCCAAAAGCGGTCAAAACTTACGGTGCTCTATCAACGCGGCCTCAATCTCTGCCGTCGACAGCCGGTGTCCCGACACGTTGACGACGTCATCGACACGACCCCGAATCCAGTAGTATCCCTCGTGGTCACGGCCGGCTCCGTCGCCCGTAAAGTAGTATCCCTTGTAGACCTGGAGATATGTCTCCATGTAGCGCTTGTGCGCTCCCCACACCGTGCGCGCCATGCTGGGCCACGCCTGCTTGAACGCCAGCACGCCCTCGACGTCGTTGCCGTGAATCTCCTCGCCCGACACGGGGTCGATGATGGCCGGCTCAATGCCAAAGAATGGGAGCGATGCACTTCCGGGCTTGGTGGGCGTCACGCCGCCAAGGGGAGTGATGACGTGGGAGCCAGTCTCCGTCTGCCAATAAGTGTCGACAATGTGCGCCTCCTCCTTGCCGACGATTTCGAAATACCACTTCCACACCTCGGCCGCAATGGGCTCGCCGACGGAGCCGAGCACGCGCAGGTGCTTCATCTGGTGCTTCACGTGGTGGTCTCCGGCGCGCTTCAGCAACCGCAGCGCAGTCGGGGCAACGTAGAATTGCGTCACGGCATGCTTCTCCACCACGTCCCAGTAGCGCGAAAAGTCGGGGTACGCCGGAGTACCCTCAAAGACGACCGTCGCGACACCGAGCAGCAGCGGCGCGTAAACGACGTACGTGTGTCCGGTGATCCAGCCAACGTCACCACCGCAGAAGAATCTGTCGCTGTCGTGAATGTCAAACACGTACTTGCCCGTGGCGGCCGCGCCAAGCAAGTAGCCACCAGTCGTGTGCATGACGCCCTTGGGCTTGCCCGTCGAGCCAGAGGTGTAGAGCAAGAACAGGGGGTCCTCGGAGCTCATGGACTCGGGCGCAATGTAGGCGGGGTATTTTTCAACCTCGTCGTGCCACCAGTAGTCGCGGCCGGGGGTCCAGGGCACATCGGAGCCGGTGCGCTTGTACACCAGGCAGTGTGAGACGTTGGGGCACTGCTTGAGGGCCTCGTCGACAATCTTCTTGGTGCCAATGACCTTGCCGCCGCGCTTGCCCTCGTCCGTGGTGATGATGACCTTGCTGTTCGCGTCGACGATGCGATCCCGCAGCGAGTCGGACGAGAAGCCGGCAAAAATGACCGAGTGGACGGCGCCGATGCGCGAGCAGGCCAGGAAAGATATGACGGCCTCGGGAATCATGGGCAGGTACAGGGCCACCGTGTCGCCTTTGCGCACGCCCATGGACTTGAGGACGTATGCCAGCTTGCTCACCTCGCGCAGCAGCTCGCCGTAGGTGATGGTGCGGCCCTCATTGTACTCGTCGGCCTCGTAGATGATGGCGGGCTTGTCCGGGTTCTTGATGGCGTGGCGGTCGACGCAGTTGAACGAGGCGTTGAGGCGGCCCTCGAGGAACCAGGCATTGTCGCCGTGCTCGAGGCTGCCCGAGTGGACCGTCTGAAAATCGCGCTCCCAGGTGAGCAGCTCGCGTGCTAGCCGGCCCCAAAACTGGTTGGGCTGCTCGATCGACTCCTTGTACAGCTGCTTGTAGTGGTCGAGGCCGTCGAGATGGGGTCTGCTGGGGTGCTTTCTGTGGCAGGCCGTCAGCTTGCTGCAGGCCGTGGTTGGCGGTGCCGGCGACTTGGGCCAGGGCGCCCGGGGGGGGGTTCCGTTTGGCGGCGATGACGACGCGCAGAACCCCCCGCCATGGCCAACCTGAGGTGGGAACAAGCAACAACGAGAGCAGCACTCACGCGAAAATAGCCTCGGGCACGTGGAAGGTGTCGACGGCGTGTGCTTCGGCGACGACGGGGCCGGTGGTAGGCTTGACGTTTCCCTCGGACATGGCGGCTGTGGAGAAGGACGACGAGGGCGAGGAGAAGGCGAGAGGAGGGGCGGGAGGTTGGTTAAAGGAGGGATGCTGGTCGGACGGATATATAGGTACAGCTCGCGCCGAGAGGTGGAGTCGGGCACAACTTGAAGAGGAGAAAGATTGGATGGCCGCTGTTCGGATGGACGTCAGACGCGAGCGAGGTTTGAGAGACGCAGAAGCCAGTGATGCGATGCGGCGCAGCGAGGGCTGGCGGGAATGGACGAGTATTTAAATCAGCAATGGGCTGAGGGAAGATGGTCCAAAGGGTCGGGGGAGCGTCATGGCTATAAGGAATGAATGGTCGAATTGGTGTATGCCAATGTCAGCCTCAAATGCGGGGGAAGACGCCGCAGCTGGTGCCATTGGCCGTGTCATGGGTGTGGACAAGGGAGAGGGAGTTCCCTTCCCTTCCCTTCCGCCGACATTGATTCCTGGCGTCCGACGTGAAGTTCTACGATAACTGACTGTACCCATACCATAGGGCGCGCCGCGTTCGCTCTCCGGCCGCGCGCTGGTGGTGGGGCCCGCGTGCAGTCGACGGCTTATTCGCCCGTCGCCCAGTGAGAGTGGGTTGGGTGGGTGGCTGCAGCTGTCTGTCCGCATCCTCGGTTTGCCCACTCGGCCGCGAGCTTCGTCCGATCAAGTCGTCTGAAGTCTGCCCACGTCGTCTGCTGGTGATGTTTGTTCTTTTGTTGGCGACGGGCCCAGAGACTGTTGGGAATCGTAATCCACCATGTCTAGGACCAGGACGAGGACCAGGACCAGCTGACGGGCCCTGAATTGCACCGCCGCTCATCGCTCCCCCTCCAGTAATCGATCGTCCCTCACGCCGCCCCTCGCTTGCCTCGAACAGTGTGCGTCCCTCCTCTTCACCACATCGCCCTCCACCGACCGACTCGCGACATCACCACCCTCGAGTCAACACTCCCAGTCCAGACCCTACCCTGCAGAGCCGTGCCTCGTCCAACGCTGCGGCCCATCCCGACGCCCCAAACCACCAATCACCACCTCCACCACGCTCACCGCGTGCGCCCTTTGCCTGGGAATTTCCGCCTCCAGTTGCCCGAGCCAGATTGCCATGGTCCCACTGGCCCGCCGCCTCTCGCAATGCAAATCCGTCTCTGGCCAAATATTGGTCCCTGTCGTGTAGTGGCGCCGCTCCAGTGCTAATCAAGAGCGCGATGGCAAAATCTTTAAATCGACGGCAGACGTCCTGGGGGTGCACGTACATACAGCGCCAGCAGTCTAGAGCGTGACGGGACAGATGGAGAATCCCCCGAGGCCGTGGCACCTAGATACAACACCACGCCATCCCATCCATCCATCCACCACCAACTTTCAAACGCGCGGTGCCTACTCGCAATCTACCCTCATACACCTCCACACTCCTGACATGACTAGGAGCACACGTCCAATCAGGCAAGTACATTCACCTTTATTGACTGCTGTGCCGCAAACCACACAACACATATTAAAGACAAGTGGAGCAAAGAGCAGACGACTGGCAAACTGTGGAGATGCAGCGCGCTGCGGCGTGGGGGTGGAGACACCTCGCAGCCAGACGAATGACGATTGACACTTTTTTTTTTCCCCCTCTGTGTCCCGCTAACCATGTCGTGGTCGTTCAACTGCCGGCCGGCATTTGCCCCTCCCCCCAGAGCAGGTATAGCGTCAGGTGCAAGGTATATTGTAGTTACATTATGGCAGTCAGAGAAGTGGCGCCATGGCGGTCAGGTAGGTCACATACCTCTACTGGTGGGTTCAGTTGTCGGGGAATAATTTCTTCTTCGTCGGCGCGCGCGCGCGCGCTCAAACACGCCATGCCATCTAGATACATGTGCTCTCGACGTGTACCTATCCACTTACGGTACCTGGCTAGCTCGTGCATATGCAGGTAGATGCACCTACTGGCATGCATATGTACCTACCTACCTACCTACCTACCTAACTACCTACATGGCATCCTCCAAGTCCGCACAAAACACGCTCATGTCTCGGTGATATGTACGGTACCTATGTGCAAAAGCATCTCGCACGCAGCTTTATACATCATACACACCACTCACATCCCTCTACCTACCTACCTACCTACCCCAGCCAGCCGTTACCCCGCAATCCGACCAACCGACCAACCTATCGACTTTCCGGACAAACGGAGCACGGGCAGCGGGAACCAGGCCGACCACTGACCTCTACCGCACCTATAGGAACCGAGCCACGGGCGGGCGGGCGGGCGGGCGAGTCAGTTGGTCCGTCTGTCCGTCTGTCTGTCTGTCTGTCACTGTCTGTCGCCGAGGGATGATTGCTTTGGCAGGACTAGAAGATGTGAAGACTAGAAGACCAGGCCGGCGATGATTGAGCGAGCGAGCGAGCGAGCGGTTGCTGCTTTGGAATGATTGATGGATGGATGCACGCATACGCTGACATCCATGGCATATGCGAACACACGCACGTACGCATGCTCGCAGTCGACTCGATGCGACAACGACAACGACAACGACGACAGACAAAAGGACAGACCAAAGGACAATGAGCATTATTCGTTCTCAGCAAGTCATCCGACCGCGGGCTGGCTCGACTATTTTGTTTCGTCTCGTCTCATCTGTTCTCATCTCGTCTCCTTTCGTTCCATCGATCAGGAAAGCAAGACAGAGCCGAGCCGAGCCGAGACGAAACAGCACAGAAAGGTCGTCTCGCCCCTGCCAGCCAGCCAGCCAGCCAGCCAGTCTGTCAGTCAGTCAGACAGACAGTCAATCAGACAAGCCGTACGTGCGAGCGAGCGAGCGAGCGACAATGCACGCACGCGTGTCTGGATGCGCTACCTACGTCGTCGTGATGGACGTCTCGTCTCGTCTCGACCCATTTTCTCTCCTTTCCCTCCCTCCCTCCAAAGACCAACAGGCAGACAATGGACAATGGACAATGGACAACAGTGCGCTTTGTCTCTCATCTTCTCTTCTCTCCTCTTGTCTCGTCTCTCGTCCGCCCTCCAACGCTTCCACCACCACCGCCGCCGCCATCACCACCAGCCCCGGCACTTCTCCATCGGTAAGACAGACAGACAGACCGAGCGACAGCTACACCACCAGAGAGCGCCAGACGGTCTGACAGACAGACAGACAGACGCAGCATCCTAAAGACAAGAAACAAAGAGAGAAAGAACGGACAGGAGCAACGCAGCGCAACGCACAGACAGCCGCATTGCATTGCACGCATACAACAATGGAGTTTAAACTGGTTTCTTCCAGCACGGCAAACCTCTTCTCGTCTGCAAGACTGCAAAGCTGACTCGACTTGATTCGACTTGACGCAATACGGCTGGCCGCAAAAGACTATCCATCATTGTCGCCGAGAGAGAGAGAAAAAGAGGACCGAAAGAAAGCAGATAACGACGAACTGGACTGCTCTGAACTGGTTTCAGACGCGCAAACAGACAGATACGACCTACCTTCAATTGACCTACCTCACCACGCTCAACCATCCTGTCCAGCATCCAACCATGCATTCCTTCTCCAGCAACACCAACACCAACACGAGCGGTAGCGGCGCGCCACCCCAGCTCGTCCGATCAACAGGCATCGCACGCCGACCGCGTCGTCCAGCACCAGCACCAGCAAGAGCAACACCGTCGACATCGACGACACAACCGCCCGCCGGTGCAGCGCGCCGAAGCGACTACCGCTCAGAGCAGGACCTCCTCCGCGGCAATGGTGATAGTGGTGCAAATAGCAGCACGACGCATAAGCCCACGCGCGCATGGCGGACATGGCCGACACCACCACCGACGTCGATACCAGCACCAGCACCAGCACCGACACCACCAGCCAGCCTAGCCATCGGCGTCGGCGTCGGCGCCGTCGGACAGCAAATGCCGCAAATACGGCACCAACTGCAGAGCCGGCGGTCGTTTGCAGCGCGCGTCGAAGCCTCCACCGGCCCGGCGACAGCGCCACGAGTAGACGGCGGGAGAGTTGGCGGGAGAGAGGGGCCAGACGGCGAAGATGAGGTGGCGCTGCTGACGGGCGGACGCATCCCGCGCAGCTTTTCGACGAGTGCGCAGACGCGGGTTGCGGCTGTGCATCGGCGGAGAGGCGTCGAGGCGGGCAAGGGGGCGAGGCGGGGCGGGATGGGTTTGCCTATCATATCGGAGACGACGACGGTGGGGCATGGTGGGAGTGCTGGTGGGTCAAGAGCAGCGCCGGCGGCCGTGGTAGCGGTGCCAGCAGCTGAAGGAGGAGGAGGAGGAGGAGGAGGAGCAGACCCGCCGCCTCGCCTCCCTTTCCTCGCCTTCTCGGGGACTGGGCACCTCCCGCTGCAGGACGGCGATGCGGCCGCGAGGGCGGCGAGGAAGAACGCCTTGCTGGCCGAGCTGTACGCGCTGGAGACGCAATCGGCAGCAGCAGGAGGAGGGCAAGGGACAGATGCGCATGGCGTCGGCACGCCGCACGAGCGCGAGCGCCAAATCATTGCCGAGTTGATGGATCTGGTGCACGAGTATGCCCTTGTCGAGGAAAACAGGTATCTGCCTGGCGAGCAAAGACATGACAGGGAGAGGGGACAAGGAGGTGCAATGGTAGAGCTGCCCGCCTACGACGCCCGCTCCTACACATTCCCGCAGCCGGCGTATAGTCGACGGCCCGTGTGGCCAGGGCCACAACCGCATCCACAGCAGCAACAACTCGAACCAACACAAGCACCATCGCCAGAGCTGTACGCGTCAGAGCCGTGGGCAGTGAAGCCGCGGCGTCCCGGCGTCCCCGTCATTGGACTGGGAAATGCGCTGCATGGACGACGGCAGGATGAGGTGTATGGGGAAGAGGGACAGTCGAGCCGTTCGTTCCCGGCCAACTGTTCAGAATACCAGGTCGAGACGCTGTTCCGCGAGTCGATGCTCGAGGCGCGGCAGCGGCGGCAAGAGGAAGAGGAGGCGATGATGGCAGAGCAGAGGGTGGGAGGGCTGCACGAAGCCGCGGCCGATTCTCCGTCTCCATCCTCCTCTTGTCCCTCTTCGAAAGGCCTGTCAGACAACACCGCAGCTGCCGTCGGCAGTGGCAACGCTGATTTCGCTGTCGAGCAAACGCTCCCCTCCATCTACATGATCCGTCCCACCGGCCGCGAGCCCCCCGAACCCACCATCGACCCGCGCTACAGCGCCAACCTGGACGAGACGCGGCTCACACCACCAGGCGCCCCCAAGGCCAAGATGCGTAGACGGCTGGCCGGGCTGCGCGGACAAGGACTTGACGACGCGCCCGAGGTCGTGACGGCGGAGATGCTGGGGGTGCCTGAGATTGCGGCTGCAGAGCAGAAGGTGGAAGTGGAGGGAGCGCAGTGCAGGTCGTTGGAGCCGGGTGAGCTGCCATTGCCGACGATGCGGAGGCAGGGTTCTGGTAGACAGGTACGTTCATGTTTTGCTCGTTGCTGTTGCTACTGATGGCCGGTTGACTGACGATGGGATGCAGGGCCTTGGTGCGCGCAACAGTCTGAAGAAGAGCTGGCGGAGCTTTTGGAACCTGCGGTGAGAGCCGTGTGGCAGTCTTCCTCCGTGGGGCCGTGGAGCGAGTAGTAGAGGTCCTTTGAGAGCGTGGGAGGAGCTTTGCAGCGTTTGGATTCGTGTTTTCTGCGTCAATGTCAGCGTCATGAATGGTTGGCAATTAATGGGTTTGAGATGCTGTTCTTTGATGGTGCGCTAGCTGGTGCCAATGACATTGTTTGCCCTGCGCATCGAGGTGCTGGGAGATGGCGCTTGGGAGTCATCCGGTGCTTACCCACAGCAGACAGACAGTCACGACGGCAGGCTGCAGCGCGACTGCCTGGCAGCCTCCCCCGTCGCCATCCATCCAACCAACCCGGGTTAGCGCCAGCCCGCGCACGCACAGGCCCCAGCGAGGACTATAAAACCCTCTCTTCGCCCCGTTCCCCTCCGTCTCCTCTCCACGCTCTCTTGCCATTTGGCTTAGATCATGTGTAGTATCTGTTCTGATCAGTTTGACCACTGATCCGAGCCCACCGGGCTCGTTCTTGGTTGACGAGTTTTTGCACCGCGACGGGGTGCGCCTCTGGGCTTGCCCATGCGCTGGCCTCGTCACTGTGTCGCCCTTGTAGCACTACCAGGGGCTGACGCGAACTTCCATCGTTGAGCGGCTCGCCTGGCGCGGGCTCTTGAGGATGGTGTTGACTTTTTTTTTTTTTTGGACGAGTTGGCTCGGCTGCCTATGCTGTCCTGTGCTGCACCTCTCTGGCTTCGAATCTGATCGAGCGTCGTTCGAAAGCGCCGCGTCGAGCGTGTCAAGCGTCTTGCTGGCTCTGATTCGTCACCTCAGGCTTTGCACCCTGTCCTCTCGGCACGCTGCCGCAGGAAGCTGACCAAGTGCTCTTCTCTGTCCAGCACCTCAGCAACCTGTGGTGCGAGAAGCTCCCCTCTCCCGGTGTTAGCCGAAATTGAGGGTAGGTACCCGCCCGTGTACCTTACGTAGAAGAGACAGCCAATCGCATCGCGCTACAACCTGGCAGCAGATCTCTCCCCGCTCCCCGCCGTCCAGTCTGCTCGCCATGTACCCGCATTTCCCTCGCGTAACGGGAGGCAGTTGGCGACGAGCGTGCGGCTTCTTCTGACAGCACGCCGCGAGCGAGGGCAGGCGGGCTGGGGAGGGACAGAGCTGGGACGGGGCGAGCCAGCACGTGTTTTATTGGGAGAGAAGCGCGATGACAGCGTGCGCGCATTATTGTTGCAGTGGCGGCAATAATGATGCAGCTTGCCCACAGTAGCAGAGCGAGCGTCGAGGTAAGAGGTAGTGCACGTACCTGCGAGTACGGTGGCTAGCAGGCAAGCAGGCAAGCAGGCTAAGAGGCGAGAAAAGAAAATGAGGCAGACAGGCAAGCAACGAGGTCAGCTGGCATGATCGAGGCATTAAATAAATTCTTATCAACAGAGTCTAGCAAACAAGCTAGCTAGTCAGGCCCGGCAGCAGAAGCGTATGTACAGTACAACGCGAGGCGAGGCGAGACCCCAACATCTCAAAGAGGCTGTCGGCACAACACCATCCCTGCCCAGCGCGTGCCTCATCGGCGGGCGTGGTGGCGCTGCCGCAGCGACGGCGTCTGCGCGGCTCATTATTTTTCGTCGTACTCGAAACCACCTCAGGTCCCCTGACACAAAACATGCTTTTTGGCTCTCTGCGCAACCTCCGGTTACGTGCGCTCGAGCCGCAGGGCAGGGGGTGCGAGAATGCTGAATGCTGTTTGCGGTTGGCTCCAGCAGAAACACGCATGTCGCGCATATGCTTTCGCCGCGGCGGCGTCTGTTGGCTGATTTTGGCGGCGCGCAATTGGTCCCTGGTGAGATAGAGTTGATAATTGGGGCACTTTGGCGAATGGTAGCGGTGCGGCGCCGCGGCGGTTCAAGACAAGGTGCCAGTGGCGGGCGCCCGCGCAGTGGAAATTGCGATGGTCTGTTGATGGTGTTTCGGAAAAGAGGTTGGTCGTGCAGCAATAGATCCAAGAGCAGGAGGTCAAATGGTAGGGGCTCCATGGATCCGGCGGGGATCCGTAGCAGCAGGTGGTACATGTCGTCGTCGTTGTCGTCGTCGAGATTTATACATTAGTCTGGGCATCGATTACAGGCGCGGTCGACAGAGGCAGGAATGAGTGAAGAAGAGGTCGCCAGTCCGTCGCCGTCGGTCTGCACGTCTGCCGCTTCCTGTGCGTGGGTGGGTGCGGGGAATTTAGTGATTGGCGCCATGCCGCATGCCGCCCTCGCAACTCGCTCGCTCTCGCTCCGGTCGGTGCTTGAGGATCGTCATGGTCGTAAAAAGAGCGAAGAAATTTCTAGGCACGTTATGCGGAGTCGCGGTGGTGCGCTGGTGCTCGTGTCGGAGAATGCAAGCTGGACAGCCCGGGTACCGTCGGTTCCTTGATCCATTGGTGCGGTGGGACGCCTTGGAATCATCTCTTTCCCTTGACAACGGCCTTTTTGGGCGCCGCCGGCATTGGAACGTACTTGTAACCCGTGGGACCATCGAGGTCAAAGTCGAGCGAGCGGCGGCCGTCTTCTTTGTCGTAGAGTTCCTCCTTGCTGAGGACGCGTCGCCTCTTGCGGAGGAGCATGACGAAAACTATGGCGGCGCCGAGGAAGATGCTACAGCCAACGTGTTAGAGAGCCGACTTCGAAATGCAAGGGCGGCGGTATTCACATACCACACGAAAATGGCAATGGGGACTCCAGTCTTGAGCGCGGTGCTCACAGGCTTCTCGCACGTGTTGCCCTGGTCATTGTCCTTGCACGGTTCCCGGGAGGCCAAATTGACGACTGGCATGGTGAAGAGGAAGCGAGCGTCCTGATAGCAACGAGTGGGGATCGCGTGGTCGCGAGGAAAAGGTTGTAGTGGGAAAAGTCGAGAGTGAAAGTGGTCTCGGGAGGGGAGAGGGCGGATAAAGTGCTAGACGAAACGCGCGCGAGGGGAAGTAGTTGGTTATAAAGGTCATCAAAGTCTTGCGGCCAAAGCGATGGGGAGATTAGGGAGCAGGTAGGGATGGAGTCGGTGGCAGCCAATAACGGAATCCATCCGTCTCAGCAGCAGCCAAGGAAGAAGCTCGGGAGCGCGGGACAAACGGCCAGGGCAACTAGCCCAGCACAGCACGCACTCGACTCCCAAACATTGCACACACAATCAGCATTCCCCAGCCGCGTCGCACCTCGCATCATCAACCTCGTCCATGGCGGGCGAGCCCGCCGACGAATCCTCTCGTCCCCAGCTTGTGCAGCTTCTGCATGCCAAACCCCGTGTCTTCATCGTCCGATCGTCTCTGAGACGATGAGGCACCAATCCACCGCCCGCGCCCAAAGACACGCAGCATCGGACGTCGTCATCCACCACTGGACCTTATCTGCTCGTCCTGAGCTGTAAGACTCTCACACGAACCTCTGACATCTCTGATGCGCGCGTCCAACCTTCTTGCCAAGCTGGCTCTTGGCCTTTTTCAACGCCCGCATTCATCCGGTCTGGCAAAAGTTTTGGACAATGCAAATCTTGAGAACAAGGTCGTCTTGCCCGCGTCTCGCTACGAGTACCAACCGGCAAGATTCCGTCTTCGACCTGACTGACTGACTGACCGACGGCCACGTCTTGTCAAGTTTGAACGACCGAGCAAGAGGGCATGTAGCTGATTCGCCATGCTTGCTGCAGCTCACCTCCTGACCCCGTTTAAGCTTTGCCTTGTTTGGGACCTCTTCAGCCGCCATCATCCTGTCAAGCTCCAAAACAGGCTCGGATATACGCACGGCCGCGATCCTGGCCGCCCCAGGCCTCCAAGGAGCCTTTCCACGTGTTGCGCTAGGTCGCCTTTTCCGGCCGTCTGACCAAATGACTCGGAATGACAGTCGTGACATTGACGGCAGTCATCATTCAAACTCGACGACGCGGGATTGATTGGAGCGTGTTGCAACGTCCATTTGCAACGTACGCTGTCTTTCATCTGAACATTGCAACATCCTGCTGCGAGATGCTCTACCGTGCTGCATGCAGCCCGCCCGCGCTCAGCGCAATGTGCTTGTACCGTACTGTACACAGTACATGTTTGGTGTCGCGAAAGCTGCTTCCCACCACCAAAGGATTCTTCGAAACACGACTGCAGGTTAAGATTGAATGCGCGGATTGCAGATCACTGTGCAGCAAACAAATCCTCATGCTAAGACTGATCATCATGCTTAAATGGACTTGTTTTCATCGCTCAAACCAGCCACCCGTCATGTCGAAGCAGGTAAGCAGTCAAATTCCATTGGCAGTCCTCAATTCCCATCTCTGTCTTGACTTTCCATCTTGCGCGATGCTACCTCCTCGCGGCCTCCTCTACACCCATCATCATTATCGCATGGTCCGTCGTCCAGGCAGGTAGGTAGTACAGGCCATCACGTTATCCTCAAACATCGGAATCCTTCCCCCGGAACTCGTGTTGCAAACCTCCATTTCAGCTAGTCGCTTTTCTACCAGTCTTTCAGCTCATTTGCCATTGTTGCTCTACCCGCCGTCTTCCACGAGGCCAATCTCCGAGCGCAGCTAGTGTCTTTTCGGCAACGTTGCCGTCTTTGACGACTCGCACCGTCTCCGCTGCTGCGGCTGCGTTGTTTATGTCACTTGCGGATATAAAAGAGCGCATTTCTTGCGGGCAAGTCTCGCTTCTACATTGCAAAGCCAGTCTCTTGATGCGACTATCTTCAAGCAAACAGACTGCGACATGATCTCCCGGCCAGTTCCCGATCCAAAAGCATGTTCGGAGCGCTCGTCGTCTAACCTCAGCATCTCGACACTCCAACTACACCTCACTACACTGGAAGACAACCAGAACGGCGCGCGTCTCTTCCACTCCAAAACCGTTCCAGCCAGCCCGTCTACTCATAAATCACGCGATTGACCAACGTCCCAATACCTTCAATCTCAACCCTCATGTCGTCGCCATGCTTCAAGACAACCTTCGGGTCCCGCATGATGCCCACGCCGGGCCCCGTGCCCGTCATGATGACGGTGCCCCTCTCGAGCGTCGTGCCCTGGCTCAAAAAGCTAATCTGCTTGGCGATACCAAAGATCATCTCGCGGGTATTCGAGTCCTGAACGGTGCTGCCATTGTGCAGGGCACGAATGCGCAAAGCACCAGCATCGGGCGCGGCGAGGGCGCGCGGAGCAACGAGGACAGGGCCAATGGGTGCGCTGCCATCGAAGCCCTTGCTGAAGCTCCACTGGCTCGTCGCGAACTGCTGGGTGCGAGCGCTGACGTCGTTGCCGGCCGTGTACGCCAGGACGTGGTCGAGGGCCTTGTCCTCGGGGATGTCGCGGCCCTCCTTGCCGATGACGACGGTCAGCTCGGCCTCGTAGTCCGAGGTGCCGTCTTGCGCCAGCTTGGGGACGGGGATGGCGGCCGGGTGCGGCCCGTTGATTGCGGTGCGCGGTTTGATGAAGAGGATGGGCACGGTGGGGAGGGCCATGTTGGCTTCGCGGGCGTGGTCGCGGTAGTTGAGGCCCATGCAGCGGATTAGGGGGATGTCGGTGGGTTGGAGGGGAGGGAGCAGCTGCGGGGTGGGTTAGTTGTGTAGGTAGGGGGTGAGTTGATGGAGTAGAGTCGCGAGAAATGGTCGGACGGAGAGAGAGACAAGCGGACGACGAGAAGAACTGAACTCAATCCCAGCCAGCACTACATGACAGATAGCACAGCTCTTCCTCATGGTCGTCATCATCATCTCCGCTCTCCAACCCAGAAAAAGAGTAAAACTACTCCGTCCGTCACACACACACACACACACACACACACACACACACACACACAAAATCAGACAACAAACTCACCGTCTGCACCGTCAACTCCCTCTCCGTCACAACACCATCATACAAACCGCCCGTCACCTCCTTGACCCTGACCTCCTCTTTGCCTTCATACGCCGCCAGCCCGACGTCCGGGCACCGCGCCGCGTCGACCTGGCCGTAGTGCGGCAGGCCGTCCTCCTTGGCGACGAAGCGAATCAGGTGCGTCCAATTGCCCATTTCGGAATCGGCGGTGCTCTGCAATTGAGCCTGTTTGCTAGACGACGGAAAATGCTGCGGGGAGGTGGGCGTCAATGGGCGCCTCTGGTGCGCGAATCGCGGGGAGAGATGGTGTCGAGGTGCTGGTGCGCGGGGACGGAGCGGAGTAGTAGTAGTAGTAGTAGTAGTAGTAGTAGATGTGGCGGAGGATTTGGGGACGTGGGCGAGCAGCGGAAGCACGCGCTTGCTGGCGTAATTGGACAGGTTGCGGTGATGGGAGCAGGTTGTGATGGAGGGGAGGAGAGCGGCGCCGCGAGCGTACATATAGTCGGGAACGGCGGGGGCTAGAAAATTCATCATCAGTGATCGGAATAAGGCGCGGATATAGTGAGGGGAGGTTGACGCGGGGTGGGGTAGGGTTCGTGGTGGAGAGCGGGGTCTAGAAATTGGGCCGTGTCGTCGGCAGAGCGGGTGGGCTGGGCCACAGCTGGTTTGCCCGCCACAGTGGCTCGCGTTGGGTGCGTTTCAGGCGCGTCCCGACGCGTCTCCCGCCATAAGGTGGGCAAAATCACCCATGACTCTCGAGCACTTGGCCAAGATGTCTATCTGGACGTGTTTCCAACGCGCGTCGGTATTGGCCAGCTCAGTTCCGTCCTGAAGAATCACCACTGAAGCAAAGGCAGATATCGTAGGTGACCCAGTGGAAAAGATGACTTCTCTCGCCGCTCTATTCAATCGACCCAAATGCCATCTCTTGTCCAGCAAAGTTCTCTTCAAAGCGTTCGTTGTGCTCGCTGCTGTGCCCAGCGGCTCGGAGTGGCGTTTTGGCGATTTGAGGAGGGTGTTGAGCTGTTGCGCGTGCGTTTTGTGCGGCACGCTGGCTGGCTGGCTGGCTGGCTGGCTGGCTGTGTTGCTGTATTTGCTCCTCTAGGTACCTTGTCAAGTCTGCTGCGACCTGTTTGCGGGGGAGCGGTGTGTGGTCCTTTATCTTGACGGTGCCTTCTTGCGTTTTTTTTTTTTGTTTTTTTTTTTTTTGGACCGTCCTGTGATTGGGTTGCGTGCTCTCGACGAAGAGATCGAGTGGGGAGGTGGAAAGGCTTGAGGACAGTTGAGCGTAACTCGCGCTTGCCTTTTCGCGAGGGGACTTTTTCCACGTGTCGGAGAAGAGAGAGGTCGAGAGGTGTCTGCTCGAGGAGAAAAGAGGCAAGACTAGGAGTTGGGAATTTTGAAGTTTTCCCCGTCTTTGCTGCCAATGGAATGGAGCTCGAGGCGAGTGGTAGTGTTGCTTTCAAACCCCCCTTGAGACTCAGAAGAGAAAAGGAGAATGCCGGTTGCTTTTTCTTGAAGTAAAGCCACGGCTAGAGCTATTCTACCGTTGGCGTCGCGGCAACTTTCCAAGCACGATGACGCTCAAAGCAAACGAAGGGCTTGGAACAGACCAACAGACTGGCATGGTACCAGCTGCTCAATATGATCTTTGGCCAGGTGGACTCAGGCAAGCGGAGGTCCAGTTAGCAAAAGAGCAAAAAGACAAAAGGAAGTGCAGCTTCTGTGGATCGAACACAGTACCTCCAGATACCGCACAGGGCTGATGCTACCATTTGATGGTGGTCATTTGGTAGATCGAGAAACCGAAGTGAGACTTCAGTCTGGCGCTCTCCCAAGTGAGCTAAAGCTGCAATTGATGACAAAGCAAATGCTTTTGTGTTAATATATTGTGCATTTGACAGCCACGAACTTCGACCAGGAGCTGCAGACAATTGGTTTTGCTTGTCCATACCACAATTGACTTGGATAGAGACAATTGCAGTACTGTCTCAATCAAGTCTCTCGCGAAGAATGGTGGTAGACAAAGGGGTGTCTTGGAGAAGTAAATGATTTTCAGACGATTATGTGGCACAGCGGCACCAAAACAGATGACCAAAAAACTGGAGAGACCCAAGAAGCAGAATGATAAGAATCTGCTTGACTGGGCATCAATGGCCCCATTACCAAGACATCGGCTCAGCAAACGTTGATAGCAAGGCTGGGGCGATGAGTTTGAAGGATTCAAGAGGTGATGGTTGGGGCGTCCAAGGGGTACAGGGGCTGCGGGGAAGCGTGCGACAACCGACGGGACGCGTCCAGCGGCGCGCGTCTACCTTGCGATCGACCTTTGTCTACCAACTTTCTTCACCACAACTGTCTTTCCTCTGACCGCTCCGCCATCAATTCAGGCGTCCATGCGGAAATGTTGTACGCAAGAAAAAATTCCTCCCAGCTGCATGCCGAGCTGAAGCTAGCCGCTTGGCCATGATACAACGCCCGCACATCGACTCGGTCCGTGTCACTTGTCAACCACAGGCCGGACCTAGCATCGCAGATTGGATTTGGCCGAGCGCAGACTCTCCCTAGAATATGCTCCCGCTCGCCTCTCTGTAGCTTTGGGTCTCGTCTCGTTCCCGTCTCGGGCGCTTGTCCGGTGACACGGCGGGCTTCCAGCTTCGGGCAAACCACTGCTGCCGATGGCTTCAAGATCGATAAATTACATTTTCTGATTCGTCCTCTCTTCTTGCGCGTTCCGCCGCAGGCAAAAAAAGACTTGGTACCTGCGCCACTTGGCCCACAGGCGTCGTCACCGCATCATCAGCTGTGGGAAGATTCAATACAGACCGTATCACGAGTGACTGCTGATTTAGCTATTAGGAGAACCCCCCCCCCCTCCGCTTTCTTCTCTTGCAATGTCGCGCCCTCCCTCTCAACCTGCGCCATCCGCTTCGACATGCGGCTGATCCTCGCCGCGCTTCCAGCGTTTGCGAGCGCCCTACCTTCGCCCGACTTCAATTCCCTCTGGTACGATCAGGGTCTGTTCGGCGCCTACCCGTCGCGAGACTATGTCTCCTTCGATTTGTCTTCCCCGCGGGTGAACATCCTCTCGTGGAGCACACAATGCGACCCGGGCCACATTTTCCTCGAGCCTCGCGGGCGGTCCGTGGCGAAGCCAGGTCCCATGATTCTCGATGCCGAAGGAAACCTCGTATACATGGAGGAAAAGTTTGGAGAGGCCATGGACTTTCGTCCTCAGACTTACAAGGGGGAAGATTATCTCACATTTTGGTCCGGTACCGACGATGGGACTCACGGGCGGGGTTCTTACTACATGGTATGGCTGCTTTTGGTGGACTTTCTTTTTGGAAGCTAACGTGGGGAAGCTGAACTCTTCGTATCATGTGGCCCAGGTTGTCAACCCCACGAATGGGCTCGAAGGCGACCTCCATGAGTTTGAAATTACCCCCAACGGTACTGCGCTCATGTCAATATATGAAATCATCCCGGCCGACCTCTCGCCTGTCGGTGGACCCAAAGAGGGCTGGATATACGACGGGCTGTTCCAAGAGCTGGATATTGAAACAGGCGAAGCTCTTTTTGAGTGGCGAGCCTCCAGCTTCTACAACGTCAGCGACTCCTTTGCGCCGTTGAAAAAGAAGGGCAAGAGCAAGGACGATGCCTGGGACTATTTCCACATCAACAGCGTGGACAAGGACTCTGATGGCAACTACTACATCTCGTCGCGCTACATGCACACCATCACCTGCATTGGACCCGACGGCCAGGTTCGGTGGAAGCTTGGGGGGCACGACAGCGACTTTACCGACCTGTCGCATGGAGCCGCCTCGAACTTTTCATGGCAGCATCACATGCGCTACTTTGAAAACGATACCTTGACGATTTTCGACAATGGTGCATACGACAACAACTTTTACACTGCTGATTACAGCCGTGGACTCTACATTCAACTCGATCTCGCCAACATGACCGCGACTCTCCTGGCCGACTACGTCAGTCCCGCCCACATTCTCGCGCACTCACAAGGATCCGTCCAGTTTCTCGACAACGGAAACGCCTTTGTAGGCTGGGGACATTCCGCAGCCTTTACAGAATTCAAGCGCAGTGGAGACGTGCTGTGCGACATGCATTTCGGAAGCTCTGCATTTTTCGGCTGGGGCTGGATAAAGTCTTACCGCGCATTCAAAGGTCACTGGGTGGGACGGCCAACTTGGTCTCCTAGCATCGCAAGACGAAAGAGCAAGGTCTATGTGAGCTGGAACGGTGCGACCGAAGTCAAGAAATGGACCTTACAAGCGGCTTCCGACACCGACGGCAATTTCACGGACGTGAGCACAATAGACAACGTGGGATTCGAGAGCAGCTTCAATCTCGCCGGGAAACCCGGGTACTTCCTTAGAGCAGCGGCACTTGACAAGAATGGCGAGGTCTTGGGATACTCCCAAGTGTTGGATAGCCGTATGGGCCAGCTTGTAAGTTGACCGCAGCCTTGTCCAGGACCAGTCTTCCTCAAGAATCGAGTGCTAACCCCCACGGGTAGGTTGATGGTCCGTTCTCGCCAATGACTGACGACGACCTCGTATTCCTCCAATTCTTACTCGGACTGCTTGCCTGCGGAACCCTTGGACTTATTGTCTGGAATGTCTACCCGTCGTTGAGACTACGACGCTTCAAGCGTTTCTGAGCCTTTGCCAGCCCACCCGCAGTAGAAAGGCGTCGGTACCGACGCAGATTTGTTCTGCGCCTTGCCTCGACACATAGACTACTGTACAGCAGCCGTTCCTACCGATGACGAAGACATGACGATAACTCATGGACGGAGTAAGGGGTTGGAGAATCAGTGTAACATAATTTCGGCATTCCTGGGCGTTTGCACCTTTATACCCTACAATCGCGAGACGGATCAGTTTTCTACTCAGGTCGCTTATTCCTTTCATACACCGCGGAGGCCTTTCGATCATGCCGCAAGGATACAGCGCAACCAGACGAGAGTGGCTTTGGAAGCAAGAACAAAAAGCCTTGGTCACGAGGCGATGTGTTCGCTGCTTACAAAATTGATTGAGCACTCTCCCTCGCCCTTACACCACTCGAGAACAAGGTTGAGCGGCTTACCTTGCATATAGATAGCGCCCACGCCGGGCCGTCGGCTTAGCGTCGCTGCGCTTTGCCTAGTGATTTGTTGTCGGCGAGCCGGAAGTATAGCCGTCGGGCAATTCTTCCCTTCTCAACCCGACTCCTCCGTACTTGGAGTCTTTCTTAGGCGCCATTCGCGTGATGAGTGCAAACGTCCTCAAAGCGATCGCTGAACGAGGCCTCACCGCAAGCTTACAAAGACAGCGGAGAACAGGTGGAGCAATCAGTTGAGCGAGCAAGTTTCAGCTGTGCATGCCAGAAAGCTGTTGAAAGAGACGGTGGAAACAACTGCGACCAACTGGTATAGCGGCATCAATGACCATCCGAGTCAGGTAATGTGATAAACAACAAGCTACCGTCCGTTCCCAGATTCGACTATCAATACGTGCATTAGCTCAATTGACCAAGACGGATTCACGCAGGGACGGGAGCGTTGCGGTCAAATGGCAAACCAATCCAGGGCCGCGCGCATTCAACTTCACCCGTCCGCCCGTCGTTCTCCAGCCACCGCCGACAGCACATCAATACCGTCACCCGGATAGCATTGCGCACCGCAAAAGCTTATTCAGACAAGACGTGCTTGTCTATGAGTCTTGGACGCCGTGTTAGGAAGCCCGGTTGAACTACTCAAACAGAAAAGAAAAGCTTATAGGTCACGACATTACTTCGTTTTCGCGACCTGCCTGTTTGGGTAAGGTGCTCCCGTCTTGACTGGCTTCAACCACCCTCTAGTGCTTGACCGTACTATCTTGGCGCCGCAAGTATGAACGACAGCACTTTGCTGCTGTTGAGACTTTTCTCTTCTTTTACCCATGGTTTTGACGTGCTGTTGGGCAATCTCCATCGCCTTCTATTGCCACAAGCATCATGGCCTTGATGCGGAAAATGCGTTGTCTGACATTGCTGCTTTTTGCAGGGTTTGCCTCGAGCTTCATCCCTTCGCAGCCACTGGCGGCGAGGCAGATACCGTCGAGTCCCAACAATGTCAAGACGATCGTCTCGCCTTCTGGTGTGACAATTCGGTACAAAGAGCCGGGGAAAGAAGGCATCTGTGAGACGACGCCAGGAGTGAAATCGTATGTCTTGTCCCAAAAGTCCAGAAGCCTCCGTAACAATACAAGATATTCAGGTTACATTGACCTCTCACCGACGTCGCACTCATTCTTCTGGTTTTTTGAGTCGAGGAGAGACCCCGCAAACGACCAAATCACCTTGTGGTATGCTTGACTGGCCAGTGTTTGAACGCTCTCACTAATTACTCAAAGGCTGAATGGTGGTCCCGGGTCTGATGCACTGATTGGTCTCTTTTCAGGCAAGTCGACGCAAAAAGCAAACTGCGGAGCTGAAAACTAACAGCCCCAGAACTCGGTCCTTGCAATGTCACCAAGGACAATCGGACTTTGTTGAATCCGTATAGCTGGAACGAAGTGTCCAACCTGCTCTTCATTTCGCAGCCTGTGGGCGTGGGCTTCTCGTATGCTGAGCAGGCGCCTGGATCGCTCCAGAACGAGACTGGCGAGTACTTGAATGCCAGCCGGGCTCCCGTAGAAGGAACGTATCCCGTGACTGGCCCAGACCTTGTCGATACGTCTGACCTGGCGGCTGCTTCTACGTGGCATGTGCTGCAGGGTTTCTACAGCGCGTTGCCGCAGCTGGCCTCAACTGTCAAGTCCAAGGAATTCAATCTTTGGACAGAAAGGTACGTATGGGCTTGAAGCGGATTTCTTCACACATCACTGACCATGATGCAGTTATGGTGGCCACTATGGCCCATCTTTCTTCCAATATTTCTTCGAGCACAACCGCAAAATAGCGAATGGGCAAGAAAACGGCATCCAACTGAACCTCAACACGCTGGGCATCGGCAACGGCATCATCGACGAGCTAATCCAAGTCCCCTACTACCCGGAATTCGCCGTGAACAACACTTACGGCATCAAAGGCATCAACGACACGGTATACAACTTCGCCAAGTTCGCGCTGAGCCGCAAAGGCGGGTGCCTAGACCAGCTGCACAACTGCCGCGAGACGAACCTGACGTCGCCAACGGATCGCGCCATCTGCGTGCAGGCCAGCAACATGTGCCGCGACAACGTCGAGGGCCCCTACGAGGCCCTCAGCGACCGCGGCATGTACGATATCCGCGAAAATGCAAACAACACGGTGCCGCCCGAGTACTGGAAGGCGTGGCTCAACCGCGCTGAGGTGCAGAACGCCCTCGGCGTTGCGGCGAACTACTCAAGCGGTAGCTCTGAGATTTACTACGCCTTTCAGATGTCGGGCGACTTTGTGTATCCCTCGTTTGTTAAGGACTTGGAGATGCTGCTTGAGAATGGTGTTCGCGTCGCGCTGTACTACGGCGACGCGGACTATATTTGCAACTGGTTTGGCGGCGAGTAAGTCTATCCTATCCGTGTGCATCCATCCATTTATTCGTCGCGTCTATTTATACACACTATCAACGGCCCAGCCACGCGCCGCGGCGCTCCCTCCCTCTCTTCCTCTCTTCTAACAAACAACCACCCACCGCAGAGCCGTCTCCCTCGCCGTCAACTACACGCACGCCGCGCGATTCCGCGCCGCAGGCTACGCGCCCTTCGTCGTCGACAACACCGAATACGGCGCCGTGCGCCAATACGGCAACTTTTCCTTCCTGCGCATCTACAACGCCGGCCACCTGGTGCCGTACTACCAGCCGCTGGCGTCGCTCGAAATGTTCCGCCGCTCCATCGAAGGCCTGGATGTGGCGACGGGCATTCAGATGGCGGGTGCGGAGTTTGGGTCCAAGGGTTCGCCGAATGCCACGCGCACGGAGCCGTTTGTCCCGCTGCCCAAGGAGACGGGGAAGGATGGGGGGCCACCGGCGGGAGATCGTCGTCGTTAGTTGTTGAGAATTGGGGTGGTGGCGCTGTTGTTGCTGTTTTTGGTAGATGGTTATGAGATGGTCGTAGAGGGGGGCATCGTCGTAGATCCGGCAGTCGACTTGTGGTTACGGCTGCTTGTTCCACGCATCAACCTTTGCGGCAGCAGATGATGAGATACGCGACGACGACTGCGTCGACGGGAATAATGGCCCCGACGGTCCACCATGACGCTTGGATCCCAGCTTCTTGGCGAACGCTTCGTCTTCGGTGGCACTACTGTTGTTGTTCCTCCCGCAGCTGCTCTTCTCGCCGCTGCTCCTCGCGCTCGAGCTTTTCGATGTACTTGATCATGATTTCTACGTAACGGCTGCCGTGAAGTCGGCGCCACTCTTCCGCCTCGCTCTCGCTCTCGCCCTCTGTCTCGTCTTCTTCCTCTTCCTTCTTCTCCTCCTCCTCCTCTTCCTCAGCGAGCATGACATCGACCGCCATGTACTGCTCGAGCAACTTCCCGCGGCAGGCGTGCTCGGCGGTGCACGAGGAGCGGCACCCATAGCTGGGAGCGGGAGCGGGATCCTGAGGTTGGTCGTGTGTGGTAGCGGCGACGACCGCGCGGGTCGGGGTCGAGCCGTCGTAGTAGACGGGCGGGTCTTGGATCGCGTCCTCGTATTCAGGGGGCGTGATGTCTCCCTCGCGGTGGTAGCGCACTACTTTCTCGCTGGTGGCCGCCGGCGGCGCAGACTTGTGAGCTCGTGTCTGACACGTGTGACCGGACATTTTGAGCGTGCAGGTACGCAGATTTGTGGAAACAAGGGTGGTCCGGTGTGTTTGCGGTTTGGTGGTGGGAGGAGGGAGAGAAGAGAGCGAGCGAGAGGGCGAGCTAGAGAAAACCATTTTAAACCCAAGACGCCCGTTTTGGGGAACCTGTTCTCTTTCCACTGCGAATCCAACGGAATGCCGTCCATGGGAGGAAGCGGAGTGAACCATGGGTCCATGAGGACAGGCAACCAAACAAATCATGCAAGTCGTCTTGTGCGCGTTCAAAATGGAATGGTTTCAAGTACGGCACAATGGACCCCGAAAGGTGCGCCAAAAAAAAAAAAAAAAAAAAACATAAAACACCACGTTTGCCTACGATTCCCCACGCAATGGCGACTCAACTAGCTGAGCGCAGCGTGACAGACGGTCTCCTCTAGAGCAGACTGTTTCAATAGAGGCACAGAATTAGTGTGTGCGAGATGAATACAAAAAGGCATTTCAAGACTCACTGACTTTGTCGTTTCATGTTTTTGATGCAGCTCCGAAAGATTGCTGAAAGACAAAGGTTGTACTCCATTTTCTGTGGTTGGCCTAGTGCCATTGCGTCATCTTCAAATTCCACCCCTCTGATCACAATTCCAGATTTCAACGGGTCGAGCACGGTTGTCATGCCCAAGAGTCTGTCGAGGTTGTCTACAGCCTCGTTTGGCAGAGTCAGGTCCCGCAGACGAACCAACGAGGACGGCCCGCGTCCATTGCCTGAATATCACGTTTGGGATACGGAGCGAGAGCAGAACGTCAACAGTGAGGCCCCAGAAGTGGGAGAAGGGGTTGACAGAGAAGGAGAGGTCGAAGGAGAAAGAGGGGTTGACAGAGAAGGAGAGGTCGACAGAGAAGGAGAGGTCGAGGGAGAAAAGGAGGCCGACGGAGAAAGGGAGGCCGAGAGAGAAAAGAAGAAGGCCGACGGAGAAGGAGACTCCTCCGTCAATCGAGTAGACTCTACCAAGGAAGCCAAGGACGAGCGCACAGCCAGCGAACAGGAAAAAGGGGCACCAGGGTCCCAGCAGCCCAGTGCCCTGGCTGAACCAGAAAAGAAACCCGCCCTGCCGCGTGCTCTCTCGCCCCAACTAGGGATCCGTTGGCCCAGGACCTTGGATGAACCAGAGACCGAAACCGCCTCGCCGCGTGCTCTTACGCCCGCACAAGGGACGAATCAGGCCTGTTCCTCGACTAGGTCTCCCTCAACTGGAGCAGAGAACAAAAGAGTCCCACCGCGTTGTCTCCCACCCCGGCGAGCACCACCTCTTGTTAAAAGGACAGGATCACCCACGCCTTCTGGAAGTTCCATCCAATTGGATCGTAACAGGAGCAGACGTCTTCAGCGTGTGGAGAGACCAGGGAGCATACCAGTTCACTGTGTGGTCACCGAAAGGCCTAAGTTCAGTCGGGAGCGCGGCGTTTTGACTTTTATTCGAGAGTTCTTCCAGTGGCAAAAAGCGCAGTTCTACCAGAAGATAAATGTTAGCGGCCACAAGAATCATCAGGACCCCTCCCCAGCAGCAAGCTGGAAGAAGATCAAACTACTGAGAAGATCGGAAAAGCCCCCCGGTGAAGAAGGTCCGGCCCAGCCACGTTCCGGCTACCATCGCCTTAAGAAGTTATGGCGGACTCGGAGCGCTGAGAGAACTTGAGCAATTTGGAGGAGATCGACTTGCTGCATGTTCTCAAGGAATAAGATGGATGTTGAGAGATGTGACGTGGAAAGTTTCAAATCGTTGGATATAGTTCAGCGAATCTAAGGTGGTGGTGAGGCAGTTAACCGTTCTGCCGTCTGCTCAAGGGGCAGCTTCTTCCTCGGCCTCATCAAATCTTCCTTTGTGACACCGTTGGTCAGCTTCGTGATGCCCATGACAGCCGGGTCACCCTTCCTGACAAACTCGTATTGGCCTTGGAAATGTCAGCACTTCAGGATGCATTGAGAGGATGAGGACCTTACCGGGCAGCTTGTTACCCGCCAACCGAAATGCGTCCCTTACAACCTGCTCGTGGACGTCGCCCTTCAGCTCGAAAACGAGATGGTTCACAGCGACTCTGGTAGCCCAAAACTTGAAGCTACCCTTTCCTTTTCCCATACGCTGCTCGTTGCCACTCATGTAAACACCAATGTTTGCTGTTACCCGCATGTACAGGCGAAACTTCATGCCCCTCAATCGTTTGCGGATGGTTTCTTCAGCGATTCTGAGGTTCTTGGCAGGAATACGGCGCTGAGTGTCAATCATGCGCAGGCCATATTCACCCCATGCGACAGTCGTGCCTACGGTGCTGCCGCCGGTGCGCACGCGCGGACGTCCTTTGCGGTCCTTTTTGCTGTGACCGGCCTTGGGAAATAGCCAATTCTGCTGGGAAGAGGTGGTGCTGAATGACTTGGAGGCGAGGGCGGCGGGAAGGATTCGAGAAGCTGGAGCGGAGAGTTGCGGCGTGCAGCGGAGGTTTTGGACTGGTGATGGAGTTAGCCGGGAGAATCAGGGCGCGCCGGATCGACTTGCGGCAAGACGTTTGGGAGGAAGCAAACAGGCTTCTCCGCAGAGGAGCCCCCAAGCTGGACAACAATCTTGGAGGCGGCATGGCTGTCGCTGATGATTGCGGAGCAGCAGCGGAGAGCAGCGAGGTCAAGGTCGGAGCGTCGTGAAATCGTCGGCGCGGAACAATTGTCGGAATTGATTGACTCCAGCGGCATGGCCCGTGCGTTGCTTCGACGCGCGCGACATGATCCAAGTCGCGTCGCCTCAATCCGACTCGCTGCTCCCGCCCCTCGACATCGCCGCCACGGCACCCCCCGCAACAACTCTCCATCGACTCGCACTGCTCAAGTTTGCCGAATTGACGTTGTGCAGTCATGCCGCCCGACATCAGGAGCTTCTTTGGCGGCAAACCCGCCCCGAAGCCAGAGCCAGCCGAAGAGGAGGTACGTGACTGCCTTGGTCGCTCTTCCTTCCACAATCAGTAGCAGCCACCTTGGGACTCCGACGCCTCTTGCTCTTCCCCATTCTTCCTCAACCTTGACAGAAAACACCTCACCCAAAATGGCTAACACGCGACAATCGCAGAAGCCTGCCAAGAAAAGAGGAAGGCCTGCTCGAAAGGTCGTCGTGGACTCGGACGACGACGAAGAAATGTATGACGCTCATGCTTCGGTGAGGAACTTTATACTAACGCGGTTGCAGAACGAAGAAACCATCCCCGAAGAAGCCTGCACCAAAGAAGCAAGTGTAAGCTTCCCTTTGCCCGTTGGCTGCGCGGTCAATGCTAATCTGCGCCACAGGAAGCGTGAACCGTCGCCCGAGGGCGAAGCCACCACAGCGAGTGCATTCTTCGGCGACAAGAAGCCAACCCGCTCTGCACCGAGCAAGGCGGCGAAAGCTACAGTGAAGACTGAGACTCCCCAATCCTCCCCATCCAAGACTAATGGCGCTGCTTCCAAGGCCTCTGCCACACCAACACGCTCATCTGCTCGCAAGAAACAACCTGCGACGTATGTGGAGACAAAGAATGAGGACGAAGACTTTTTCGATGGCCATGATGGAGGCGACGACATCTTCACCGACAACTTTCGAAACACCAGGAAGAAGGACGACTACGATGAAGGTAGCGAGGAGGAAGAGCTGCCCAAACGCAAGGTGACCAATGCGAATAGTCGCTCAAAGAAGGTCAAAGACGAAGAATTTGAGCCAGAGGAGGACGAGGATATGAAGGATGCGGCTGATGACGATTTCGTCGTACCCGAGGACGACGACGACCTCGTCGAGAAAAAGAGCACCAAGAAGCCAGCCGCCAGGGCAGGGAGGAAGCGCAAGTCGACAGAAACGGAAGACGAGGATGATATGGAAGTCGAGCCTCCGAAAAAAGCCAGTGGCCGCCCCGCAACATCCAAGGCCTCTCCCGCAAAGAAACGGGCCAAAAAGGACGAAAAGGACGAACTCGAAAATTCTGCGATGCAAGAAATCTTTGACAGCATCCCTATTGTCCGCCCTCCGACCCCACCACCAAAATCGGGAGAGACCAAAAAGTTCGACTTCAAGGCCGGACAGGCCAACTCTGGACCGGCCCCCCAGGCTGGAGCTGTCGAGGTTCCCGAAGGCAAGCCAAATTGCCTCGCTGGCCTGACCTTTGTGTTTACCGGATTGCTTCAATACCTTGACCGCGAATCTGCTCAGGCTCTGGTCAAACGTTACGGGGGAAAGGTCACGAGCGGTCCGAGCGGCAAGACTAGCTACGTGGTTTTGGGTGCCGAAGCTGGACCCAGCAAGTTGGAAAAGATCAGAAAGTTTGGTCTCAAGACAATCAACGAAGAAGGTCTCTTTGCGCTCATTGAGAAATTGCCAGCGAACGGCGGTGACAGCAAAGCGGCCGCAGCTTATGAAGAGAAGCAGGCGGCTGAACAGAAAAAGATCAAGGAGGCGGCCCAAGAAATGGAGCGAGAGGAGCAACGTGCTCGTGATGCTGCTGCCGCCAAAGCCTCCGGTGCAAGTCGCCAACAATCCGACAAAGGCCCCGCGAGCAGTACACCCAGCTCACAGCTCAAGGGCTCGCAAAGACAGAGCTCACAGCCACAGAGCTCTCAGTCGGGTCCCGACAACCGTTTGTGGACAGTCAAGTATGCACCGACCCAGGTGACTCAAATCTGTGGCAACAAGGGGGCCGTTGAGAAGTTACAAAGGTGGCTTCGCAACTTTCCCAAGTCGCAACAGAAGGGCTTCAAGCTTCCAGGACCAGATGGCAGCGGTGTGTTTCGCGCAGTAATGATCCACGGACCTCCAGGTATCGGAAAGACGACTGCGGCGCACCTGATTGCCAAGCTTGAAGGCTACGATATTGTCGAAACCAATGCCAGTGATACTCGCAGCAAAAAGCTCGTCGAACAAGGCCTCAAGGGCGTGCTTGAGACAACTTCGCTGCTCGGCTACTTTGCCGGAGATGGGAAAAAGGTGGAGGGTTCGAAGAAGAAACTGGTCCTGATCATGGATGAAGTCGACGGCATGTCAGCAGGTGACCGAGGTGGCGTCGGAGCTTTGGCTGCAGTGTGCCAGAAGTCACAGATTCCTTTGATTCTCATCTGCAACGACCGCCGTCTACCCAAAATGAAACCATTTGACTTCAAAGTGTTCGATTTACCATTCAGGAGGCCGACCACGGATCAGATCAGGTCTCGCGTCATGACCATTGCGTATCGCGAGAACCTCAAGATGCCTTCAAATGTTATCAACGCTCTGATTGAAGGAACTGGTGCGGATATCCGCCAGGTCGTCAATATGATATCGACAGCAAAGCTTGACGAGGCCACCATAGACTATGACCGGGGCAAAGAGATGTCCAAGGCCTGGGAGAAACACATCATTCTGAAGCCGTGGGACATTGTTCAAAAGATCCTTGGTGGTGGTATGTTTGCCGAAAGTAGCAAGTCCACGCTCAACGACAAGACTGAGCTCTACTTTAACGACCACGAGCTTTCGTACCTTATGCTCCAGGAAAATTACCTTGGTGCGAATCCAATTCGTGCACAACAGTACCATGGTAAAGAGAAAAACCTCAAGATGCTCGAATTTTTCGACAATGCCGCCGAGAGCATCAGTGACGGTGATCTTGTGGACCGCATGATCCACGGCTCGCAGCAGCACTGGTCGCTTATGCCAACGCACGCCGTGTTCAGTTTCGTCCGTCCGGCTTCATTCATCGCGGGCAGCATGGCTGGACACAAGACTGCATTCCCGTCATGGCTCGGCAAGAACAGCAACCAAGGAAAACTCATGCGCATGATCAAGGAAATCCAAGGACATATGCGCCTGCGCACTTCGGCCGATCGTAACCAGATTCGCCAGCAGTACGTCCCTGTCCTGTGGCAAGAACTGGTCAAGAAGCTGGAGCAAGAAGGCAAGGAGGCTGTTCCTGAAATTATCGAGTTGATGGACAGCTACTTTTTGACCAAGGATGATTGGGACGCGATTGCAGAACTTGGCGTCGGGCCCATGGATTACGAGAAGATGAAGATTGAAACTCAAGCCAAGTCGACTTTCACTCGACTGTAAGTGTCCAATGGCCACCCCAGATTTCCCCTCTAACAGTCTGCAGGTATAACCAGCAATCGCACCCGCTGCCTTTTATGAAGGCTTCGAATGTCGTCGCACCCAAGGGCCGCTCCAAGACCGACAAGCCTGATCTCGAAGAAGCCATGGAAGACTCGGACGCCGGTGAGGTCTTTGACGACGCAGAAAAAGCCGAGGACGAGGATGTCGACCTCAGCAAGGACAAGTACATCAAGGCACCCAAGAAGAAGGCTGCACCCAAGAAGACGGCGGCCAAGAAGAAGAAGGCAGCTGATGACGACGATGATGACGAGAAGCCCAAGAAGAAGGGCAAGGGGAGAGCCAAGAAGTAGGGTTGACTGTATGAGAGCATGGCGGTAAAAGTTCAAGAGGTGGTTTGCCCTGTTTGCTACTGGTAGGCATCGGATTCACTTGCTAGGGGGTTTATTTGCGAGGTCCTGGACCGCGAGCGCGCGACAGATTTTGAGTTTATGGCTTGCTCAGCATGTCAGGGTTGCATGGGATATGAAGCGGCGCGAAAGGGTACAAATACAATTGCATATCACAAAATTTCCGGCCGTCGTTGTGACTAAAGTATTGCCATCATCAACTTGTTGTGTGATTGAACTGTTAGGACATCGCTTCCTTACTACTTGTTGTGTGATTGAACTGTTAGGATATCGCTTCCTTACTACCTACAGTTGTCGCCGTAAACGGTTCTCTTGCTTTAGCAATCGGCTCTGAAAACCGGGATATCAACAAACGCCACCTCTTGAGAAACTGCCCAATGGTTGTACACAAATTTTTGATTCTACTTCCTCCACACTACTCGACATAATCCAAACTGCCCTTGCCGACGGTGCCCGCCGTAGCCTCAGGACCCTTTTGCTGGCGCAGCTTCTCCTCAAACTTGGCAAACTCGGCCATGGCGACTTCCTCCTCCTGGTCCATGACCTGCTGGACGCCCTTGACGTCCTCGATGTAGTGCATGAGCATACTCTCGATGCCGTTCTTGAGGGTGACAGTGCTCGAGTCGCAGGTGCGGCAGGCGCCGCGCAGCTTGAGCAGGACCTGGCCGTCGACGAAGCCGCGGAAGTCGATGTCGCCGCCGTCCTCCTGGATGGCGGGGCGGATGCGGGTCTCGAGCAGCTCCTTGATCATGCCGACGACCTCGTCGTCGTCCTCGTTGTAGGCGAGGGTGTCGGGCTCGCCGCCGCCCTCCTGGCCATCAGCGCCGCCCGCGGCCTTGCCCTCGGCCACCTTGACCATGGGCTGCCCCGTGGCCACGTGCTCGCTCAGCAGGCTGAAGACCTCGGGCTTGATGTGCGCCCACGGCACCGAGCTGTCCTTGGTCACGGTGATGTAGTCGATGCCGAAGAAGACGGACGTGATGCCGTCGACCTGCAGCAGCTTGGCGGCCAGCGGCGACGGGTACGGCGGCGAGATGGTCGACCGCGCGTTCATGTATTCGATGAAGGGCGAGTTGAAGCCTTCCGGCAGCACTCGTGTGTTGGGCCGGAACTTGAGCGCGTCCGGGTTGGGCGTGTTTTCCGTCTGGATGAACATTGTTCGCCGGCTCTCGCCGGGCCCGAAGCGTGCGGCGCTATGGCGCATGTGTGTGGGTTGGGAGGTGGGCCGCCGCGGCGTCGATGTGAGGGGTGCGGAGGATGAGGCGTGGTGGAGCTGTCGTTGTGCTGGTTGCGCCGCAGCGAGCTGCACTCGCCATGCGGCCGTGGCGGTTGGCCGAGCGCGAGAGAGGACTCTAATCGCTGTCCTTGGTACTGCGATGTTTGACATGATGGCGGGAGGTTTGTGGAGCGTTGTGAGACGGGAGGATGAGGGATAGGAATTTGGATGTTTTCTCAAAGATGGAGTCGGAGATATGACGTGTGTTTGCCGCGATGAGTTATTACCAAGCAGCCAACTCGCCACGTGATTGGACTCTTTCAGTTGATGGCTTTAGGACTGCGTTGATTGGCCAGAATGTTTCAAAACACCCGAGCTCTCGGTTTTGTTTCGGCGTCAAGATGTCACTCAAGCTGTCAACGCTCTTCTCCCCACGGACTACAAGATACCCTTGCCCATCGCGTTCGAAACATCAAAGGGCGTCTTTGACAAGCTCCGTATCGCGCCCTTTCTTCTCGTCATCTCTGATCGGTGCTGGCACGGTGTGTCGCTCACATTTGGTCTCTCCGAGCCCTCTGCACTCAACTCTTTCCCGGACCACTGCCACGAGGAGATTCCGCATTTATGAAAACGAGCCCAAGTCAAACACTGGACACCAAACTTTGTGGATTGACGCCCTTTCACAATACCCTCAACTTTTGAATTGGAGCCTTGTCGTCGGATTTATGTCCTCTCTCCACCGGGTATGCACGTCAGCAAACCTCTTTTAGAGGAAGTCCGGGGCAAGCGCCTAAACTAGCAAAAAGAAAATACAGCCACACGGCGGCTGTGTACTCTGCGACCGAGTCTCACTCTTCGTGCACACGTCAGTTGAGCGATCATCACTGCTTTTCCTCTTGGCGTCCCTTGGCTCAAACTGCTCCTCATCCACGACGAGGAGGTTGGCCGAGGGCTGACGCCTGGGGCGGATGTGTGCTTCTGCATGACACTCCATGTCATCACAACATCCGCGACCAGCCGATCACGTCCAAAATTGAACTGCTCCATCTAATTGCTTACATCGCATGCATTACTCCCAACTTGCCGAGCGCCATCGATTGGCAGAAGGTCCTCTATCGCATTTTCTATCAGTCCCTTCAGTGCCAAAACGAACTCACTGGTTTCTATCGATGACTCGTTGTCCAATGATACCTCGTTTCGCTGCGGTTGAGGCAGAAGCTGACAAGGCAAAAGAGTCAACGCATGTCGTACCTAGTCTTACACAGTTTCCATTTGCGGAAGTTGCTCGCTCGGCGGAAAGGATGCTCGCCCGGACCCGCAAGATCTAACTGAAATGGCCACCACTTACGTGATGGTGAGGCTTCTGGATGGCGTATGTCTGGGCCATAAAATCGTGGGGCCGTTGGCCCCGTGTGTGGGACAAGGTTGCGATCTACAACCCCGCGCTTCTGCATTCCTACCAGTAAAATTCCAGCGCTCTCAGGTCGTGTCCACCTCTCTGGTCGGTGTCCATGCAAGGATTTGGTTAGAGCCCCGCCACTGCCGACTCCAGTATCCGAGGTCAAACATGGTGGAAGTCATCCGCACTTATTCAAGTGGATGATGCCCTGCATCCAGATTCCAGAATCCAGAACTACTTCTCTTCTCACTTCGACAAACCATCCAAGCTCTGAAGATCAACAAAATGGCACCAATTGCACTGTTTGGTAGCGAAGACACGTCGTCGAAGATCGACTTCACCACCTTCTCAAATGTCATCAATGGGAAACTCACCTCTACGGAGAAGACGAGGCGAGGAATCAACCCAGCCACATTAGAGGAGCTTTACGAGGTTCCAGTATCCACCCCAGCAGATGTCGACGCTGCTGTCGAAGCTGCCCAGACTGCGTTCAAGTCATGGAAAAACACTTCACACGCCGAGCGCAGCAAGGCTGTGCAAGCATTTGCGGAGGCAATTTTGGAACACAAGACTGAGCTCGCAAAGCTCCTGACCAAGGAGCAAGGAAAGCCCGTGAGCCTGAAGCATCCGAACCGTCCACTTGACTGCCTGCTGATAATACATTGAAGCTCCCAATGGCCCTGAATGAGATTGAAGGCGCCTATGTGTGGCTGACCAGCTTCTCCAAGGTGCAGTTGCAAGAAGAGGAAATCTCTGAGGATGAGACCAAGAAGACCATACTGCGCTACACTCCTCTCGGCGTCGTTGTCGGCATAGTGCCTTGGAACTTTCCCATCAGTCTTGCCACTGTCAAGATTGGACCAGCAGTCATGACTGGTAACACCGTCATCATTAAGCCCTCCCCCTTCACACCCTACTGCAACCTCAAGCTGGTCGAGTTGGCGCAAAAGTTCTTCCCTCCTGGTGTTGTCCAGGTACTCTCTGGTGACGACAGCCTCGGCCCTTGGTTGACAGCCCACCCGGGACCTGCAAAAATCTCCTTCACTGGATCAAGCGCAACGGGAAAGAAGGTCATGGAGTCGGCAGCCAAGACCCTGAAGCGTGTGACGCTCGAGCTTGGTGGCAAAGACCCAGCCATCGTGTGTGACGACGTGGACATTGCTCAGGTGGCACCAAAGGTAGCTGAGCTCGCCTTCCTCAACTCTGGCCAGATCTGTCTGGCGATCAAACGCATCTACGTCCACGAGAATATCTACGACGAGTTCCTGAGCGCTGCTGTCGAGCACACCAAGAAGCTGAGACTGGGCAACGGCACTGAGGATGGAGTCTTCCTGGGCCCCGTCCAGAACTCGATGCAGTACGAGCGCGTCAGGGGCTTCTTCAGCGATGTCGAAGCGCAGAAGATGAAGGTTGCCGTTGGCGGCACCAACGACCGCAAGGACGGCTACTACATCACGCCGACCATCATCGACAACCCTGAAGAAACCTCGAAAATCGCCACCGAAGAGCCTTTCGGACCCATTGTGCCGTTTATGAAATGGACCGACGAGGACGATGTCATTGCTCGCGCGAACAACACCAAGATGGGTCTGGGTGCAAGTGTTTGGGCAAGCGACTTGGATCGGGCTGCCCGCATTGCCCGGCAATTGGAGGCTGGCAGCGTGTGGGTGAACACGCACTTGGAGATTGACCCCAACGCGCCTTTTGGCGGCCACAAGGAGAGCGGTGTCGGCTATGAGCTTTCGGTTGGTGGGTTCAAGGCTTACTGCAACGTCCAGTCGTTGTTCTTGAAGAAGTAGGTGAGAGCATCTACAGAGGTGGCATCCGCATGTGGACTAGGAAGACATTCAGTACGCAGCATTGGACTGTCGTTTCCTACAAATTTCAGTCGAGGAACAGAAATTGCTGGATGGATCTCGAATAATGAAGTCAGATTCCAGAGCCAAGATCATGTCTACGGATAGAGATATTCGAGCTGTCACTTTCCTTGTTCTTCCAGTCTGATTGCTCCACACGAAAGGGAAGACAATGAAGACAAATCATGAAGCCCAAGCCTCCTGCGTCCAGTACCTCAAGAATCTGCCCACTAACGCATCGTCGATTGTCGTCTCCTCCCTCAAGCTTGGTGAAAATTGACGAGTCAGCGTTACGTCCAAGGTAGGCTGCACAGACGATTCAGAGACGCGCCCGTATTTCTGTTTGAAAAAGTCGACCAGCTTGTACGCCGGGTTCTTCCCGACGTCAGGATTCCCTTCTAGCCTTTGCACCCAGTCGCGTTGTGGCAAGGCTTCAAACTGCAGACCTTGCCTCTTCAAAGCAGGCAAGAAATCCCTATTCCACTTCAATAGCGAGGGGTTCGCCACGTGGAACAAGGAAAACGACGGGACAGCAGATGCAACATCAGTGCCTGCTCGGTCCATCAGAGACAGATCCACGACCGTGGCCGCAGTCTTGTCAACCGGAAGCCAAGAAAGCTCTTCGTCCTCGCCCTCAATGACTGGCAGCGCGCCTATGGTCAAGGCACACTGGATCGTCGTCGGGAAAGCTTCCATCGCGCTCCAGATGCCGTGCTGCGTGTCGCCAGCTACCTGCCCAATACGCACGACGCGAGTGTTCACGCCTGCCTTTTCGGCGGCGGCGACACAGATTTCTTCGGCCACCCACTTCGACTGCCCGTAGCCCATGGGGGCAACGGCCTCCCAGCCGTGCCGGCGCTCAGGGATGGGCAGTTGCTTGGCCTGCAGCACAGCTGCGAGGCTGGATATCAGGACAAGGGTCGGCTTTTGCTGGAGACACGATTGCATCGAGACGTTGATCAGGTTGTGGGTGCTTCGCGTGCCGGACTGCTCGAAGCTTTGCAGGTTCATGTTGAAGTTGACGGGCCAGGCGTTGTGGATGATGCAGGTGACGGAGGTGAGTAGAGCTTCGTAAGATGATGGGGAGAGTCCTAGATGCTCGTCGCTCAGGTTGCATGATAGAGCCAGTATCTTGCCCACTTGAGCTGCCGAAAGATGTTCTAGCAGGCGCATTTTACGCAGAGCGCCCTCAACGCGAAGTAGCGCTGACCGGTCGCTGCCGGCGCGGACGAGGCAAACGATTTTGGAGACATTCTCCCTCAGGACAAGCGAGGAGAGTATGTGAGCACCAATCGAGCCAGTGGCTCCAGTGAGAAGCTTGATGCTGTCAGTCTCTCCATCATGATGGCTTGAGTCAAATCGAAACTCACCACACAGTCCTTGTCGGCAGTCATGGTGCCGACCTCCCGCGACTCGACAAAATCAGAGTATTTCCTGATCATTTCCAGCGCCACCTCCCTCGGTTCACGCACATCCTGACCTCTTCCAGCTCGCCGCTCAATCAAATGGCTCGTCAGAAGCTCGACAGTCGGATGATCGAACACCACGTTAGTTGCCAGGATTTGACCGTCGAGTTCGACTCCTTTCAGTACCCTCGAACGCACATTCGTCGCTTGTAGACTGTCCATGCCAAGGGAGAAAAGATTAGATTCGTCGGTGAATTCTGCCACTTTCTGCTCGTCGAGATCGAGCTGTTCTGTGACAACTTGTCGGACAAACTCGCGCACTTCGTCTGGAGTCGTCGCCTTCTTCCCACTCCCGGACAACTCCTTCATGACGTAATACTCGTCGATGTCTTTTTCGAATTCTTTGAGGAATCGGGAACGGATGATGGTTGCCTTGTCGGTCATCGGCAGCGACACGTCGGGTTGTGTCACGATGATGGCTTCTGGAGATATCCTGGCGTACGCAGGGACGCGCGAATTGCCAAGGGCCAAGTCTGGCAGGATGCTTTCAACGATGGCCGAAGCGCCCTGATTCAGGCTTGCTGCGCGCTCAGACGGAATGATTATCATCCCGAGGGAGTCTTTTTGGGCGCCGAACACCACTGCTGTCCGTACGTTTGGATTCTGCTTGACGCAATCCTCCAGCGGAATCGGATCTGCCTTTTCGCCGTTCACGAGGACAATGATGTCGTCCTGTCGCGCGACAAATTTCCATTTCTGAGGGTCAGTGGAGTGCTTCTGAAAGAGATCCTTTGTCGGATAGGAACCGTCTTCGCGCTCGGACAAGACCTTGGTGGGAAGCCCTGGAAGCACGATGAGATGATAGACGTCATCTCCAACAGGCTCAAATTTTAAGAAGGGCTTTGCGCTGGGCAAGGGCGTCACCCAGTTCCACTGGTCTTGACATGCTTCCATCAACGCGCCCGACTCCGTCTGCCCATACAAGTGGTAAATCTTTGCACCGGCGTCGCTGATCTGGTTTCCGAGATCGTCTGGGATGGCCGAGCCCGCGCTGATGACTTGTCGAAGCCGCGCCAGGCGCTCGATGCCGCCGTCAATCTCGGTGAAGAATTTTAAGATGTAGGGCACCGTCACCAAAGCTTCCGAGGACGTCTTCTCGAGGCCCGAAAGGACAGTTGACGCGGTGATTGGCCGGCTGGCGTTCATGATGGACAGACAACGCCCGTTGACGAGGCACCGCAATAGCGTCGCAACCCCAAAGCTGTGGAAAAGTGGAAGAGTCGTCAAAGTGTCGACCTGCGGCATTCGACCGGCGACGTTGGCGGCCTGCAGCAGCCATGCTTTGGCAAAAAGACGAACAGGTTTGGGGAGCCCCGTAGTGCCCCCGCTGTGGATGATGAAGCCTTGCTGGTCGCTTGTGTCGACTGGCTTCAATGGACCTCCGAATCGCTTGATGAAGGTGGTCGTGGTGAAGTCTTCGGCGTCAAGCATTGGTAAGATGGATATCTTCATGTTGGCTGCCTCGCAGGCACGCTCCAAGCTCTTTCGAGCGCTTTTGGACACGATGGCGACATTGCAACCGGTCTTTTGAAGCAGATGAGTGAACCCTTGGTCCGGCAAGCGGGGCGAAATCAGCATTGCGGTAATGCCTACGCGCTGAAGGGCGACGAAGGTAATATAATATTCCATGTTGGAGATTCCAACCATTGCCACCGTCTTGGAGGATCCATTTGCAAGGCCGCCCAGGATTTCGGTGTAAGCATTTGCTGCATATCGACTCAGCCTTTCAATATCGGCGCCGGTGTACTGGACGAAATCGCTTTCTCCGCCGTATGAAAGAAGAGGAGTGTCGTCGTGTGTCTTGGCTCGCCGGCTGATGACTTGGTCCATTGTGACGAGTGGAAGGAGATCGGAAGACATTTTAAGTTTTGCTTCCCCCGGGTATATCGATTGGAAAGACGGTGGCGGAGACATGCGTCGGGACTGGGGAGGCAGGTGAGTCGAGTCCACACTTATATGTTGAGCATCCCCCAGCATGTGGGTCGCCTAAGCGGACTACGCTGCGACTAAAATACCTCAAAACTCAAAGTCCCCTGCGGATTCGGGTCATTTAGCCACTTATCACACGGCTTGCAATTTGGCTCCACGATCTTCATGATGTGGACATGGATTTACAAATGATTCAGGTATTGATCGGTTGTCAGTTTCTCCGCCAAGTCACTATCTAAGCTCCTTCTAATCATTCAGGTTGAATTCTCAAACTCCGCATTAACTAAAAAAGCAGATTCCCCGGAAAACCAAAGCAAGACCCACCACAGTGGGTGTCGAAAGAAATGCAACTCCCTCAGTCTGGCTGCGGTATTCAACGACCATTTCCTAAGCGAAACCATAGCGGGCGTGAACTCCCCTTGAGCGCAGACGTAGCAGCGAATGAATGCTCCTAAAGCGCAAGTTTAGGAGTGAATGAACGCTCCCTAGATGCATACATACTGCTAGGAGGTCTCATTTCTTTCGACACCCACTGTGCCACCAACGCCCGTGGCACCGCCTCCAAAGCGACTAGATTGACTTCTGTTCTTCCGGCTCAAAAGAGTCCCTCCTGGAAAGGACATCATTGACTGGAGCGTATGGAATCCCAGTTCTGAAATAGCTCATGTTGTTGGTAAAACACTCCTTCTCGGCCTTTGCAAACGAGCCCTTGGTCAACCCACCCATATGAGGCTGAACGACGACCTTGTCGCTCTCCAAGAAGTAGGGATGGATTCCAGTTGGCTCCCCGGGGAACACGTCCAATCCTGCACGCGCAATTTTCCCACTCTCCAAAGCCTCTATCAGAGCTTGCCCGTCGATGATGGGCCCGCGTGCAGTGTTGATTATGTATGAGCCTTGCTTCATCATCGCAAACTGCTTCGTTGAAATGAGACGGGTCGTCTCAGGGGTGAGCGGACAGTGAATGGTCACGACGTCGGCTGACTGCAGAAGCTCTTCGACTGTGGCGCAATATTGGGCCCCATATCGAGCCTCTTCTTCGGAAAGTCGGCGACGGTTATAATATCGAATTTTCATGTTGAAGGCAGCTGCCTTTCGGGCGACCTTTCGGCCAATGTTGCCCATGCCGACGATTCCGAGGGTCATGTCGGCTGGATCTTGAGAAAGCTCCAGTTGTTTTCGCCAAAGACCCTGTCGAAAGTTTCGCTCGGCTCGACTCGTGTCGCGCAGGATGGCTAGGAGGAGGAAGAATGTCATGTCGGCAGTCGCTTCGCCAGTGGCGTATCGAGAATTGCAGAACCAGATGCCCGCTTTAGTCATCCAGTCCACGTCAAAGTCGTTGAATCCGGATTGCGCTGAGACGACTATTCGGAGGTGTGGCAGAAGAGGAGCGAGCAGCTCTTTGTCGAATGGCTCATATGGCTGCGGTGACAGGCGGCACACTGCAGCTTGGTAAGGCCCGTGTGCGGCCACCATGGCAGGCAGCTTTCTCATGAGCTCTTTCCGGTCAGCGGCATGAATGATCTACCGTGTGTAAGTTTTTGTCTCATTGAAGTATTGAGACTGCTTACATCTATGTCAAAGTGCTTGCTGTTATCCTCGATCCCCTTGCTGGAGTGCTTGGGCTCGCCCAAGTACAAAATTTTTGGCCTTTGCGACTGGTACAAGTCCGGCATCATGGTGACAGTTTCCGAAGGCTTCGAGATTTTGATCAATCTGTCAGGTCTGCCAGATATCACGGTGGATACGTACGTACAAAACTAGTTGATTAAAATACAGATCCACCTGGAATTGTAAGTTCCCTGAACCCTACCCCTCGATATCTCTTTAAAAGCTAAGATACACTTCACCGACAATTCTCAAACTGCAGCAAAATATCTCAAGCAACCTTGATACAACAGAGGAATAACGCCGAAGTACCCCTGGCAAGGCTAGTTGTCCGATTGCCAATTTATGTTTTATCTATCACTTTTGATGGACAGGGTCAGGGTCACGGTCAGCAACATTACTCGGTGGGTCGAAGGGTCCAAGTCCACATGTCGGTGGAAGGCTCGATTGCGAGGCGAGCTACCACTGGTGGTAATTTTGGCCCATACGTGGTGATCGTACCCCCGTGGTACCTCGCAACGATCGATCCGCGTGTCCTTTTGCCGGGACTGACAAACTCTCTCAGTACCAGAGCAGAAAACCTGCTTGAAACCTGGCCTGGAAATCGTCATTTTACGTTCAAAGCATGAATGTACATATTGATGAGCTCGGGAATCGCCGCTGCAAGTCTTCGGACAGGTACTGTCCTTCCGAACACCGGTCCGGTAGACCTGCCCTGCCTTCGGAATTTGAGCCGACATCTCGTAACGCTCAAGGCTGCAAGTTCGAAAGACGATCCTCTTCCTTGAATAGGGCGGTATCAGCGCCCCGCATAGAATGCTCCGAGGTGCTGGCAGCCTGAGTCCGCACGTTCCACAAGGTTTCCAGGTAGAGGCCTCATGTTTGGTTACTGAATGGTCAAGAATATTTCTCAGGACCAAGCCGAACTGCTTGAACGTGTTTTCAAGAGACAATCAGACAGGTGTGATGCACAAGTTCTTTTTTCCCTCGTTGCTTAGAGTGATACACAACCCAGCAACTGACGCGAGTTCTCCGTAGCAGACTATTTTGGCAAATTGCACGGTGTATTTTCATGTCAGAAAGGGCACATTCAACCCGAGCGACTGTTCGTAAGACCATCGGGAAAGTGGACAAAGAGCCATTGCATGGACGGCCTGCGGTGAATTACTCTCCCTATCCTGGTTCCTGGGATGTATGGTACATTCGTATAAGCGATTTAAAGGTGCGGCTCTGTACTACTGTTGCTAAGCTTATACAAGCCACAGCACGGCCCAATGCTCCGCTCCGTTATGGAGCGGCCGCCGGATTCGGATGGCCCGATACCAACACGAACTTGGCACGCCTGGTGGCGCGCACACCAAAACGACCATAGCCGAGCCAACACCTGGGAATTGCACGATAGCACCCTGCAACCTTACTCGTACATCATCCGTTGTTGCAGTAGCACCACGGAACGACATCTGAGGACTGTGAGCTCACAGGGGTTCGTTGGCATGATTCCTTGCTCAAAATCCCTCTGGAGCCCTGTTCAGGAATTATTTCCGTTGATGCAGGCCATGGCTGGTTTTGCGACAAAAAGCATCAGTTAAATTGTTCCCCTTGACGTCCTGTGGAGCTTTGGCGTTGCGACTCGACGGGCCTTGCATCCTCAACCCATGTTACTCACCATTGGGTAAGCACTGCAGGTGTTGGTCCTAAACTCGAGCTTGACTAGCCGGGCTTCCTCTTCGAGCTCCCCAAAGGCCCACGCAAAAGGAATCATCCTCACCATTCAGGCCTCCATCCGTGGCATCGGACAACAATCCGATCTTTGCTCAAGCCTGGGTTGATGGCATGGCCGACGCGGACCACCTTACTTGCCATGGTCCGAATACCGCTCAATCACCAAGACATCCCCGTCAGACCACTTGGACCTGTATGGGGACTTCTGGGTACAATCTCATGTTGTCTAAGGCTCAACTTATAAAGTAAGAGCGCAGCGGGGGCATTCATATGCGACTCGCGGGCTGCTTAAAGAGCATCCATATATCTTTATCGACGGCCCCTTGAAGGCGGGTAGGCGCCAGATCTGCATTCGCAAAGCAGTCTCCTTCTTTCAACATGTCTCCCGTCCTTCATTCCCTTTTGTGGTTGGGGTTCCTGTCAGCGGCCAATGCGGCTACTGCCTGGCAGCAATCGAATTACACCTTCCCCGTGCCCGAGAGCCAAGCAAATGCCTTCGGTTCAGAATCGTTTTCAACAAAAAGCGAAGCCATCGCTGCGATCAAAATTGCTCTCGGAAACGTCACGATTGCGGGAGTTGGCGACTTCGAATATGGCCAGACCATTGCGAGGATATGGACGAATCAGCGCAAGACCTATCCTGACCTAATTGTCTATCCTGAGACTACTGAGCATGTGAGCATTCTCATGCAATTCTATTCCAAGGCGCATCCTTTCTGGGGCGACGAAGGCTTTGCCATCATGGGTGGCGGACACGGTGACTGGGGTGGCGCTCAGTCACCGAGCGTCGTGCTGGACTTGCAACATATCTCAAAAACAGAGATCATGACACATCCTCCCAAAAACTCCTCCGAGTATGCAATCTTGAAAATTGGCGGTGGAGCAGAGGCTGGAGATGTCTATGATGCGTTGGACGGCACTGGCTGGGCGTTCCTGGGTCAGAGTGCGCACAATTCCATTCGTTTCGCAAAGCTGACACTTCTCAGGTCCTCGTGCGGCTTCCATTGGTGTCGGTGGATTCATTCTGGGAGGTGGAATCGCTTTCCAGACCAACAGGTACGGCGTAGCCAACGACAACCTCGTCGGTCTGGAAATTGTGCTGCTCAAAGGCGACATTGTTTACGCGAACCCGTACAACGAGTACAGCGATCTCTTCTGGGCCTGTACCGGTGCCGGCTGGCTTGGATTCGGAGTCGTCACCAACTTTTTCATCCGGGCAAATCCTGATCCCGGCAGCGTATACGTTGGCACCATTGCTTGGGCTGAAGACCAGGCTGCTCAGGTTTTTGAGAAGACTGCGGACTTCTTTGAGCATAACGACAACCCCGATGCGTTCCCTGCGCTTCTTTACTATCTCAAGGACCCCACCAACATCCAAGCACTTGTTCCTCTGCGCGAACGGAAGTTTACATTTCAACTGAACGCAATGTGAGTGCTGGTTCACCATCGAAAAAGTTGACGGGCATTTGCTGACTTGCGGCAGCTACTTTGGAGGCGGGCAGAAGGAATTCAACGAGACTTACAGCCAGTTCTACGAGGGAGCATCCAGCATTTCGTTCCAAGAATACTCTCTCAAGACTTTGCAGCAGTATCTGCTCACCAACTACCCTTACGGCTACAACCGCATGTTCTACGGAAAGAGTCACACGAACTCCACTGTCGAATTTTACGAAAAGACCTTTGCCATCTACAAGGAGACTGTGAATGGCATGATCGCAAGAGGTGAAGATCCAGGCCACACGATCTGGGTCGATGAATGTGAGTCAAACAAGAACAGTAATACTTGAATGTGCTAACATCGCCATCCCAGATGTCTTCCCTCACTGGAACGGCGCCGGTCCAAACACAGACAGCGACACGGCCTGGCCGCACTCGACCAGCGCGCACATCACGCTGACATCGGGCGAGTGGACCAACAACAGCCTGACAGAGTACATGTACGACCGCGACGAAAACCACATGATGGCCTACCTCCGCGACTTCCAGAACGGCCTGGACGAGCCGGAGATCTACGACTACCCCAATTACATTGCGCAGTACAGCAAGACGGCCGAGGTCTGGGGCGAGCAGAACTTCAAGAGGCTGCTCGATATCAAGGCCAAATATGACCCCGAGTGCTTGCTGAATCGCGGGAGAGTCATTTCGACTGACGCTTGTGTTGCCAAGGGTCTTGCAAACACGTTTGCTGATTCATGAGAGACGTGGATGGGGGTGTAATTTAGAATTCATCTTAGATAGTCAGAGAAGGGAATAATACGTTTCAGATTATACAAGCTTCACGGGTGCTTTCCCCAGGGTTGATCTTCTTTGCTCAGACTTGAAGAGTCAAAGTGTCCTCCGCCGTTTCACTTGCTGCCATTACTCCAGTTGATCAGCACAAAAACAGTCACTTTGCTCGTAGTAGTCTGATGAAAGAATTTCAACAAAACGCTTTCCCCTGACCAAGATCAATCTGGATCCCGTCACAGTTCCCATGATTACAATAGCCTCGTTCAGCATCACCAATCTCAATTGCAGCACCTCATAGAGGTTATCGGCCTAGTGCTCCCGAAAGAAGCTAGGAATCGAAAGGAGCAAAGTCACTGAATCGCTGCAAGGCCACAGTGTAGGTAGTGGCTGCACAGTGATGACGCGTCAAACAGTCGCTGGTAATTTCCTTGAAGCCTTCGTCAACGGCTGTTTGTGCAAGTAAAGTGCAATCATCGTTTTCTCCACGATGCCAGCATGTGAGAGATGGCATTGAGGGCACTTCAACGTTTCTCATCCCCAAACTGCCGTTCAGTGATTTCCCTTTCCAAACGGAGTTTCCCGATTTTAGCTCTCATAGCTCATAGAAGCCGATGAGCTATTCTGACCACCGCGACCATCATCGCTAGGTGCCGCGGAGTCCTTTGCCAGATCCATTGGTCGCTCTTCAGTTGCCTTCCAGACCAGCGCGGTACATGCCGAGAGCTCGCGCACTGGAGCAAGTCCTCATGCCTGTGCGGCAGCATTGTCCCGATTATCTTGCCGCTGATTAGATCCGAAGTGCAGTCCATCGGTGCGTGTCGCGCATGCGGCCGACCATCCAGAAACAGGGACAGACAGAAAAGTACCTCCCAGCATGCACAAGCTCCACTCTTTACACTTTCCGTCCACCTCTGGGCCAGGTCGGGTCGCATTCCCAGTCCACCCAATCTGACCCTTTCCACTCACCAAGGCGAGGATGTGTGGTGTTGTGTTGTGCCAGTGAGAGAGCGATGGTCGTCCCGCGCTGAAAGCGAGAGCCGCGGCCGCCCTGTGGCTGACTGGTCCGGGCCGAACTCTGAGCTTCTTTGCGGCCTTGACATCATGTCCCGAAAGAGTGGCTAGGGCGAGACATGTTAAACTCTACAAGGCCCCTGGCGAGAAACCCCTGCCCAGAGAGCTGCTCTACCAATTAATTTGTACTCGTGTATCTTGGACGCGTATCATTGGGCGTCGGTCGGGAGATTCGGGCGGCGTTGATGAGGCCAACCAACAGTGCGTAGGCTTGGGCATTCTCGTCTTCTCTGGATGCTGAGCGACATTGCTATCTCCTTCTCTCTGTGTTCTGGAAATACCAAGAGAATTGTCAACTATGACGTCATGCCCCGAAGCATCCAAAGAGAAGCATAAGAATAAGGGTCGCTGCAAGTGGCGTGAGACAGGCCAGGATGTAAAACGTTGAGCCGGAAACTTTTTGAGCTTAAAAGAAACAAAGCCGGCGAGAATTGCCAGTTGTGGCAGAAGCCTCTCTCGACTTTTCTGTCGCGAAAAATGGCTTTCGTAGGGCAGGACATGATATCATTTTTAGCTTTGTTGCAGCCACGATGGCGGCCGGAGTGATGAGCCGAGACTTGATGACAATCGTCATCATGGTACATTGAGGTGGATTGATGATCAGAACTCTGACTAGTGATGATCTCCCGACTCGGATCGTGAAATAGTCAGAGTTCATGGACGGTATGGTATGGCCGGCGGAGAGCGGAGGGAACGATCTTTTGATGATAAACCGTTAGGTCTGCATAGCGTGTGAATTTTCACGGGCCAGTTTCGATTGACCCAAGCCGCTCGTTGCGTTGACGATCATGGAAGTACTCCGTGAGACCCAGGTAAGACGTCCGAGAAATCTTGAGAAAGTGGTGACAGGAGAACGAATTGCAGAAGAAGCGCCACAGCAAAAATGACTTCGACAATGAACTTGTTCCTGGCACTGAGATCATGTCGGACGTGTCCAATGGCCTCTTCCTCATCCCGAAGCCAGAGAACGACGAACACGATCCATTGAACTGGTCTCTCGCGTGGAAGATATCGGCAACATCTGTAACTAGCTATGTCAGCTTCGTCCAAGGCTTTGGCCCTTTGGCTTGGGCGCCAATGTTCAGTTACTACGTCGAGAACTTTGGCTGTACACTCTCAGAGCTGTCCAGTTCAGTGGAGTTTGTATTCTCGTGCTGGCGTTCAGTAATTTTATATGGTAAGCACTTCAGAACCTTCATGTTGCAGGCGTCTCAACCAATTCTCCAGGGTTCCCATCAGCAACTTCTGGGGTTGTCATCCCGTGTTGATTTTTTCGACGCTTATTTGTCTTGGATCTTCCCTATCGCGCGCTGAAGCAAGATCGTACTGGAGTTTCATGGGTGCTTGCATCATGGATGGCGTCGACGCGGGACCAGCCGAGACAATCCAACCGTCAGTGACCACCGACCTCTTCTTCTTGCACTCCCGCGGAAAGTGGAACACCTTGTACTGGGTTGTCTATATGAGATCCTTCGTCGCAGGGCCCCTAATATCTGGCGCGATGGCGAAACATCTCGGATGGAGGAGCTTTTGGTGGCTCTACACAGCGATGCTTGGACTCGCGTTGCTTTTGGTCGTCTTTCTGTTGCCCGAGACTTTGTACCGTCGAGGGTCTCAGCAAAAGAGAAACAGCGGAAACATCCAGGTCACTGCGACAGCAAGCGGCGAGGACCTGAGGCGTCTTACAGAAGTGTTTGACGAGAAGGTCGATATTTCAGCGGAAGTCAAACGAGGCCACGCCGGTGAGGCCATGGGGGCAATACTGCCCACCAGCGCTCCAGGTAACCCGAACCAATGGCTGGGCCAGGGCAAGCCTTCGAAAAAACAGTGGATGTTGTATCAATCCAACTCGAACCCTTGGAAAGCAGTCGCCCTGGATCTCTGGGTGCCCTGGAAACTCTTCGCCTTTCCCATTGTCGAATTTGCTTCATTCGTTGTCTCTTTCAGTTGTTCTTCTTTCCTAATCGTCAACTTGACTCAAGAACAGGCTTTTGGGAGCCCTCCCTACAACATGGCTGCCGATGTAGTGGGATTGTTGAATATCTCCATTCTGGTTGGCGCCTTGATTGGACTCTTCTCAGCCGGACCGCTCAGCGACTGGACCGCTGCAAGGCTAACGGCCAAGAATGGAGGAGTAAGGGAGCCAGAGATGCGGCTTTCTGCGATGATTCCGTACGTGCTGATCATGGTCCTGGGTCATGTTGTGCTGGCTCTTGGTTACGACCGTCATTGGCATTGGGCCGTGATCGTGGTGGTTGGATTCATCTGTGCTGGTATTTAGATGGCAGCGCTTCCTGCAATCGTGAGCACCTATGCCATCGACAGCTACAAGTCAGCGGCTGGAAGTCTCTTTGTTAGTATAAACGTCAACAAGAACGTATGGGGATACGGCTTCTCGAAGTTCATCACGCCTTGGAGCGAAAAAGCAGGGTAAGTTGGCAGACAAACGGAATTCGCGACCCTCCTGGCTGATTTTGAGAGATACACGCCTCCGGTCATGACAAATATGGCCTTGACTACGCTGTGGTGTCTTTTTGGGATCCTCTTCTACTACCATGGAAAGACCTTTCGACGGTGGAGCAGAAACAGCCATGTTAATCAAATCCAAGCGGCATCATGAGGACGTAGAGGAGGTCGTCAGTTGCTTGGATGATTTTTATAATGTAGACAAGTTCAGAGATGGATAATCGAGTCTTGCGACAGACAGTCGTGTCGGCTTTGCTGTGTCCCGGAAATCCGTGATGCCCAAGGTCGTGTCAGCCTTGCGAACAGTCAACGAGATGCAACTGACAGCAAAGGCCAATAAAGTTGTAGAGAGAAGCCGAGGAAAAAAGAGAGGAAGAGATTTACTCGCAGCAACACTACTCCATTTGGAAGGTGACGAGTGGGTCCAGATTAGTCGGCATGTGACGTAACCGACCGGCTTCCGGGCGTTGTGTGAGCATCACGGCACCTACGGAACTCGACACAACCCAGTACATCCCCGACTCATAACAATGTTTCTTCGCTCCTGAGGACCAACATCCAGCCCGCATCATGACCGGCTCTTCCAGGCTTCCAGTCAGTCTGCGCGACGCCTACCAGGCCAAGCGCACAACCCCGCGCGGCCAGCTGCTCGCTCTCAATCTCGATATCCTCCGCAACATCGTCTTCATCCTCTTCGTCCTACGCTGGACGCGCAAGGCCTTTTACACGCTCAAGGGCCGCGGCCTGACCGGCACGATCATCGACACCTATACATCTGTGCGCCGCATTCTCTATGGCTACTTTTTGCGCCTCCCAGGCGTCCGCTCAAAGGTCCAATCGCAAGTCGGCGAAGCCATCTCCAAGCTCGAACAGAAACTCGTGCCGTCCGGTCCAGGTGTCGACCGATACATCAAATTACCAGCGGAAGGATGGTCGGCGGAAGAGGTGCGCAAGGAGCTTGAAAAGCTGAGCGAGATGAAGCATACAAGGTGGGAGGATGGTCGGGTGAGCGGAGCGGTCTACCATGGCGGCAAAGAACTGGTCAAACACCATGGCGGCGAAGACCTGGTCAAATTGCAGACGGACGCGTTTGCAAGCTTCACGTATTCCAATCCCATCCACCCGGACGTATTCCCCGGAGTCCGAAAGATGGAGGCAGAAGTTGTCGCAATGGTGAGCAAAACACAGCGGCCAGGCTTGGACATCTTGCGCTTACAATCTTGACAGGTACTGGCTATGTTCAACGCTCCTGAAGGTGCAGCTGGTGTCACAACCAGTGGCGGCACAGAATCTATTCTTATGGCATGCTTGAGCGCAAGAAACAAGGCCTATGCGGAGCGTGGGGTTACGGAACCGGAGATGTGTGTCTCCCCTCGAGTCAACGTGCTCTCTGACTGACTGTGCTCTAGGATTCTTCCTGAAACTGCCCACACTGCTTTCCGAAAAGCAGGTGAATACTTCAAGATCAAAATACACCTCGCACCATGCCCTGCTCCAGCATACAAGGTCAACCTTCGTGCTGTTCAGCGCCTGGTGAACCCCAACACTGTTCTCCTCGTTGGCTCTGCGCCCAACTTTCCTCATGGAATTATAGACGACATCTCAGGTCTGTCCCGCATAGCCGCCAGGAAAGGCATTCCCCTCCACGTCGATTGCTGCCTCGGATCTTTCCTCGTACCGTTCCTCCAAAAGGCTGGCTTCGAGACCGAGACGTTCGACTTCCGCCTCAAGGGTGTAACCAGCATATCTTGTGATACGCACAAGTACGGCTTCGCGCCCAAAGGCAACAGCACGGTTCTGTATCGAACCGATGCGCTGCGCGCTTATCAGTATTTCATCTGCCCCGATTGGTCTGGTGGTGTCTACGCCTCTCCGTCGATAGCTGGCTCTCGACCAGGTGCGCTTATTGCCGGCTGCTGGGCGTCGCTGGTAGCGTGCGGTGAATCTGGCTATATTGCTGCATGCCACAAGATTGTCGGAGCCGCAAAGCGCATCGAATCGGAGCTGCATGCGCACCCGGTGCTCGCGGCTGACCTCAAGGTGATGGGTAAGCCATTGGTCTCAGTTGTGGCATTTACTTCGTCCACTCTGGACATTTACGATGTTGCCGACGCCATGTCGACGCGCGGCTGGCATCTCAACGCGCTTCAGAACCCGCCTGCAATTCACGTTGCCGTCACGCTGCCAATTGTCGCCGCCGCCGACCAGCTTGTTGCCGATTTGATCGAGAGCGTTGAGAGCGTACGCGAGGCTGAGCGGCAACGGGTCGCACAGGGCAAAGGCGCCAAGGGCTCTGTCAAGGGCGATGCTGCTGCATTGTACGGTGTTGCAGGCAGCCTGCCGAACAAGAGCGTCGTGGTGGATTTGGCCAAGGGCTTCTTGGACACTTTGTACAAAGCCTAAGGGACGAGGAGTAGTTAACTTGTTGGGTCGACGCTGGGAAATGCACTGAAACAAGGTGATGGTAACTGTGTTGTGCTTGAGCCTTCTGGAGGAAAGCGTTGCTTCCGTTTGTTTGTCACCCAAGCGTACAGTACCAATTGTTTGAATTGTATACATCAAGTCCCAGTAGGTGATGCACCCAGATTCCCCGCTCCAGGATGCCTGCGGTGTGGTCCTCCGGGCCGCTCCTAAAAGAATGGTCCGTGCACGTTGAGCTCTCTTATCGATTCGAAACTTTTTCGAAATCGCCAAAAGTCACCACCACCGCGACAAGGCTTTCCCGCTGTCATGGATTCAGCGGCCAAAATGTCTCTCCCGGAGCGGTTGGACAGGATTCGGTCCTCGCCAAAGCTGCAAAGCCAGCAGCAGGTTGGTCTTTCTCGCCCTCCTCCAAGATGTTCTGCTGACGCCTCACCGACAGAGCGCCGTCGTCCTCTCCGCCGTCGAAGACACACTGCGAGCCCAAAAGTCTGAATTCACCCCAACTGCATACTTCGCCGCCCTACTCTCCCTCCTCGCGCAATACATCAACCCGAACAAAGGCATTGTGAACAAGGACGTCGCCTCGGCCATTGTCTACATTCTCGACCTCGTCACTCCCCATGTCCCTGCTCCGCTGCTCCGCGCCAAGTTCTCGCAGATTCTGACCAGCCTCGCCCCCGCCCTCACACACTCGGAAGCCGAAGCGCCATTGTTGCGCGCCTCGATAGGATGTCTCGAATCCCTGCTCGTGGTCCAGGATGCGCAGGCGTGGGAACTGCCCCAGTCAGAGGTCAGCCCACGCAGGGCTGTCGCCGGTCTTCTCACTATTGCCGTGGACCACAGGCCCAAGGTCAGGAAGCGGGCACAAGAAGCGCTCGGAAAAGTGCTGCAAAGTCCTCCTCCAAGCCCGTCTCTGGACCACCCTGCCGCCGACATGTGCGCCGAAACCGCCATGCGCTCGCTCAAGGAAATTACCGAAGCTGCAGCAAAGCAGCGGAAACACCCTCGCTCTCAGCGTGACGGACAGTCGCACGACCCCGGCCTCATCCACGCGCTCCAGCTCATCAAGACGATTGCGACTGCGTCTGGCGGATGGCCGAGCAAGAAAATTGACGCTCTGTGCGAGCTGCTCCTCAACATTTCAAAATCGAGCAATGAATACTTGATGATGTCCGTCTTTGAGGTATTCGAGATGATTTTTGCGGGAATGGCCGACGAAGTGTCTTCTGCCAAACTCCCCCGTCTTCTCGAAGTCATTGGCGAACTTCAACCTTCACAAAATGATACCCAGCTTCTCCCTCCGTGGATTGCCGTCTTGTCAAGAGGATACGATGTCGCCTCCCAGGTGGAACCAGAAGAGACTTTCCAAAAACTACCGGATTTGTTCGCCATGATGGGTAACTTTCTCACCTCACCTTCCCACAACATTCGGATCTCGGCCTCGGAGGGGCTGATCTCCTTCATGGCAAACTGTGTTCCAGAAAGCGTCATCCTGGAGCCGTCAATTTACGATGAGAAGGTCTTTTGGAAGCTTGGAAAGCACGCATCTGACCTCTTGAGCATCAAGTACCAGTCAGCTTGGATGGAGGTCTTCAACGTTCTTGCCGCTATGTTCAACGCTTTCAGATGGCGCTCGGCCCCAGTTCTCAATACCGTGGTCAAGATTGTTGGTGAACTGAGGAGCAGTGATTCATTCGCTGGCAAGAAGGAAGCGGACGGCGTTCTCGGAAACGCCATCAAAGCCATGGGTCCGGACAACGCACTGGAGATTCTTCCCCTCAACCTTGTCAAGCCCGTCGCTGGCCAGCCAGGACGTGCTTGGCTTCTGCCCATTATGAGGGACGCGATCAGCAACACCAGGCTTGCGCATTTCAGATCAGAGCTGGTACCTCTCAGTGAAGCAATGTTTCAGCGGGTCCTCAACCACGGAGATGCGGAGAAGACGATGGAGATCAAGATCTACGAGACGATCGTGCACCAGATTTGGGCCACTCTTCCAGGCTACTGCGATCTGCCACTGGACCTCACGGAGGCGTTCGACCAAGGTTTCGCGGAGCTCGTGTCAAATCTGCTTTACCAGAAGACCGAGCTTCGCACGGACCTCTGCCGTGCTCTGCAAAACCTTGTTGAGACCAACAAGGCTATCCTAGAGATTGAGGAAGAGGAGGACCTTTTCGCCCAGTCTAGGGTCTCCAAGGCTGATGCTCAAAAGAACATTGAGTATCTGTCAGGATTTGCCACAAATATTCTCGCCGTTCTTTTCAACGTCTACAACCAAACCCTTCCTCAGTCGAGAGGCAACATCCTGCGGTGCATCAACGCCTATCTGAGCATCACTCCGAAGGAGGAGCTCATGAAGACCTTTTCTCAGGTCGGAACCATGCTCGAGTCCTCCCTGGCCGAAAGCGGCCCGCAGACTCAAGCAGACAAGCAAAAGGAGAAGAAGCCGGCAGACAAAATGCCGCCTGCCAGTCACACCCTCATGGACCTCGTCATTACCATTTCCATCTATCTGCCTAGAGACAGCTTCGTCACCCTCTTCACCATTGCGGCGTTGATGATCAACAAGGATGACGACCCTCAACTGCAGAAGAAGGCTTACAAGCTCATCCCGCGCCTGGCAGAATCAGAGATTGGAAAGGCAGCACTTCAAGAACGCAACGCGGAACTGCAAACATTGCTTCTTGAGAGCGCAGAGAAAGCATCGGCGCCTTCGAAGCGAGACCGCCTTGCTGCTATCACACAGGTCGTAGAGTACCTTCCTTCGACCGACCTGCACTTTATTCCATCAGTCCTCCCTGAAGTCATCATCTCGTGCAAAGAAGTCAATGAGAAGGCACGCACGGCCGCTTTCGATCTGCTTGTCATGATGGGCGAGAAAATGAAGCAAGGTGGCACCGTCGTCCAATCCAAGATTCCGTCAATGGACCCCTCAGCCCCTACGATCAACGCATCGCTGGAGGAGTTTTTCACAATGATGTCTGCTGGTCTGGCAGGTGCAACGCCGCACATGATTAGCGCATCGATCACTGCACTGACCCGCGCGCTGTATGAATTCCGCACCTCTCTCTCTGAATCTACCATTGTCGACATGGTGCAAACCATGGATCTCTTCCTCGAGTCTCCGAGCCGTGAAATTGTCCGCTCCGTGCTCGGATTCGTCAAAGTCTCCGTCATCTCTCTCCCGACCTCCCTCATGCTCCCGCGCCTCCAGACCCTGATCCCGCATCTAATGGTCTGGTCGCACGAGCACAAAGCACAGTTCAAAGCAAAGGTCAAGCACATCATCGAACGCATGATCCGGCGCTTCGGCGTCGACGTCATCGAGCGCAACACGCCCGACGCCGACCGCAAGCTCATTGCAAATATCCGCAAGACGCGCGACAGGCGCAAGCGCAAGAAGGACGCCGCCGCGGACGACGACGACGCTGACGCGCAACAACAGGCGCCCGAGAAGCGCCGCTCCAAGTTCGAGTCCGAGTACGATGAGGCCGTCTACGGGTCCGAAGACGACGCCGCGTCGTCGTCGGGCTCGGACGTGTCGGACAACGAGCAGATGGGCCGGCGTACCCGCAAAGCGTCGTCCGGCTCCAAATCCGCCGGTGGCGGCGCATACATCGTCGAAGACGAGAACGAGCCGCTCGACCTGCTCGACCGCCGCGCGCTGGGCCACGTCTCGTCGACCAAGCCCGTCAAGCAGAAGGCGCCGGGCCAGTCCAAGACCAAGGCCAAGGTCGACCTGGACGGGAAGCTGCTCCTCGGCGACGACAGCTCGGACGACGACAACGGCGGCGGCGGCGGCGGCATGGACCTCGACGGCGGCGAGGGCAGCCTCGAGGCCGGCATCAACGCGTACGTCTCGGCGATCCGCGGGCGCGACGCGGCGCAGCGCGGGCGCGGCGGCAAGATCAAGTTCTCGAACAAGGGAAAGAAGGGCGGCGACGACGAGATGGAGGTCGATGAGGAAGAGGTCAAGGACGGGCTGAAGAAGAATAGGGGCCCGCATCAGCATCAGCAGCATGGCAAGGGCAAGCCGGAGAGGCGGCCGCTCGGTGGCGGCATGGACCGCACGAGGGGTGGACGTGTTGGTAAAGATGGTCGAGGTGGCCGAGGTGGCCGTGGTGACCGAGGCGGCCGCGGTGGTGGCCGCGGTGGTGGTGGCAGAGGTGGTAGGAGGTGAGGAAATGATGTGTAGATATGGGGTTTCTACTTTGATATTGCATGAAAAGGAGCTTCGTTTTGTCAGGTTTTGTTTCGTTCCATGGATAGATAGGAAGGTAGTTTGGCGGTGATGGTCCGCCGGCCAACAAATTTCATAGTCATCACGTCCGCTTTGATTGGTTCTCTCACGGCACGCAAATCGATTCCACATTTTGGTTTCTCCAGAATAAATGGACGGGGAAATCAGATTCTATGGGCTGAGCGGATGGTGCATTGCAACTGCATATGATACAGAGCCTCCAAGAAGGGAGTTTCCACTACTGCTGTCCCCACCGCCGCGCTTTGTCTACTACCATCGACGAACACCGATGCTGCTGCTGCGTCTACTCGTCCAAACGAGCAGGGAAGTTTCCGGCTTCTGCGGAGACGTCAGTTGGGTCTGGCACTGAAAGATCGAGGGTTTGGGAAGGCGTACCGCGCTGGTCATCCCACCTCTGGGTCCAGGCGCTGGGGCACAGGGACTTGTAAGCAAGGTAGAACTGCAGTCGGCGAAGTCAGCAAATAGTCAATTCAGCGCATCCTCGCACCTCTCAGAAAAAGGAGGTGGTGGTTTGCCGTCGAAGTGGAGGCGATGGACGTACCTGGCGGCAGGGGGCAAAGTCTTCTCCCTTGGCAAGGACGCACTTGTGGTAGTCGACGTAGTTTTGCCAGCAGTGCTTGGTCTGGTTCTGGTTCGGGAAGCGGGCGTCGAAACCTAGAATTCGCCGCGAGGAGAGCATCGTGTCAGCCTGTCTTGTTGTCGTTCCAATGGCCAATGGGGCCGCTCTCCCTCTCCATCATCGCAAATCTGGTCCCGGCAAAATCGGCATTATCGCGAGCGCGGGGACGGCGTGCAGATGAGAGGACCCGACCTGCCCGTCACACGGATCTTGCGACTGTAATTGGGGGTGCCGGGAGCTCGTTGCTCAGACGTCGCGGGGTAGCGGGGGAGTAGGGTTGGTGGTAGACGTACCGGCTGGAGAGCAAAGGCGTGGTCAGCTTGGTTCAGAAGAGCTCTCAACGGAGCAGAGCAGCAGGGGCGGGCTTACCAGTAACGAACTTGAAGGGCTTGGTCTCGCGCTCGTCGTCGGCCATGGTGACGGATGTGCAATTGGAGGATGCGGGTGAGTGGGAAGGGTTGACGTCGGTTGCAGGTCAGTATGGGCGACGGGAGGTGGTCTGACGGGCGCTGCTTGCGAAAGAAGCGGCGGCTTGTTCCGGGCGGAATTCGTCGGGTGGCTTGGCTCCGCCCCGCCCCGCCCCGCCCCGCTAGGTCCCCCTCCGCCGAGGTCTTCGGCCCGCCCGCCCTCTCTGTCCGGCTCGGGCTGGTCTCGCTGATCGATATCCGTTTGCTTCCCTTTCTCCATCGTCGTTGACGGCCATCTCTGTGCCTCACCCTCTCCACTCTACCAAACTACCTCCACCATGCTTGCGCCTTCTCGCATGATCGGCCTCCAGGCCGTCAGGGCTGTCAAGCCTGTCCGCTTCGCTGCGCCCGTCCGCCAGCAGATGCAGGCCCGCTTCCTCAACCTCAGGGCCTCTCCCCGTCTCAGGACTCCCGTTCCCGTGAGTTTGTGCCTGGATAGGTGTATAGAAGACTTTACTGACTTGCGCATAGAAGGAGGAGCAGTCTGGTATGGCCCGCCCTTGCCCTTGATGCCCTGGCACAATCCAATTGCTTCGCCATGTTCGATTTTGGAACCATACTGATTTCACATAGCGCACACCATCTCGCAGCGTCTGCGCACCCTCAAGAAGATTCCCCCGGAGTTGATTCCCCTTGGTAAGCATTGGAATTGGATGCGTACACCGTCGAACAGCTTGCTAATTCGTTTTTGCTTAACAGGTGTCGTCCTTGCGTAAGAACTACCCCATCCCGACCACATCGCCATTACATCATTATTCTGACATTTGCCACCAGCATCGCCGTCGGTGCTGCCATCTTCTCCGTTGTCAGGTCTCTCTTCAGGGACAAGACTCTCCGCCTCTCGAGGTCGGGTCGCCGCGACTAGGTTGCTTGACGGGTTGGGATATCTTGAGGTGAAGCGAAATTGAGACGAGGGGCGGATGAAGCCTGTGGGTTTCTTTGTACAGAATGGATTGATCAGTTGTCCTCCCTTTCCCAAATCCACCAGGCTTCTGCAGCATGTTGCCGCGGCTCTTCGCAACTCCCAAGGCGTGGCCCTGTCTTTGCAAAGGCTGAAGTGCTCACTGCCTGCCTCACGCTTGTTTCGGGCCTGCGACGTCGAGTTCTTCTAGTCCTTGCATTGGATCCACGGAGCCATCTGCATCGGCCTTTGCTTGCTCTACTGCCCTGCGGTCGTCTTCACTGACCGCATGTTTTGCGAGCCAGCCGTCCTGATAGAATTGTTAGCTTTCGAAATTGAAGAAAATGTGATTTTACGAACCTGTTCCCAAACAGCAGTCTTGCTTCCCAAGCCCTCGTTTGCATCCTTTTGGGGTTTCGCCGCGGCGCACTTGATGACGCGCCCGAACAACTCCGACTGATCCATGTTGTCAATGGCTTCCCGGGCGTCTGTTGCATACTCAAACTCGACGTAGCCAAAGCCGCGGTGTGGATCTGTCGACGATGGCAGATCAGGCTTGGGCAGCGAAATGTCAACAATCTCGCCAAAGGGCAAGAAGGCATTGTGCAGCACTTCGCTCGTAACGGCGGTGTCGAGGCCGCCGACGTAAACGGTCGCTTTGAGGCGCGCAGTCTCCGCCATGCTCGCGCGATCAACTCGTTGGCAGTCTGCGCAGTGGATGTGGACAGAAGTAGAGGATGTCGAATGGAAAGTTCCAAATTCGGTATCACGTGCAGTAGTTGGCTTTTGCGGCGGAGGCGATTTAGATCTGGAGGTGGAGTCGCAGTCGGCGCAACTTGTCGGAGCGCTGTGTTGTACTGTCCGAGAGCTTCAAGCCTCACGGATTCGCAGGCTAGGAGGCAAAGAGACGTTGGTTGCCATGTTATCGCAAAGCTGGTGGCTCTGAGGGAGCGCATTGCAGTTGCCCGCCGGCTGGTCCATGCAGGGTCTTGGCGCCGGGTCCCGCGAGGCCACCTTGACGGAGGTAAACTAGCCCTGTACTCTACACATAGGTATTCTTCTCACGCTCCTCGCACGCCCACCGTTCTTTGGTCTTTGTCAGGAGCTACGCCGGCTCTGCTCCCTCTCTGTGATACCCCGGTCAACTGTTTCCTCCACTTTCCCCACCGCCGTCGGACCAACGCGTCGCATCCACCTACAGCCATGGTCCGCCTGCGGGAAATCCCCAGGACGGCGACGTTCGCCTGGTCCCCAGGCTCCGCGCCGCCATTGATTGCTACCGGAACCAAGGCTGGCGCCGTCGACGCCGACTTCTCCAACGAGACTCAGCTTGAAATCTGGGACCTGGCTCTGGGTTCGCCAGGCCAGTCGGTGGAGCTCCAACCCGCCGGCAGCATAAGCGCAGATTCCAGGTGCGCCAGAGGCATTGGCTTTTTCCCAATCATTCTGGAGGTATTTTGATGCTGACTTTGCGTCCCAAGATTCCACGATATTGCCTGGGGCCTTCCCAGTGACGACCGTCCGAGAGGTGTTATAGCTGGAGCTCTGGAAAGCGGAAGCCTGGACCTCTGGGACGCGGACAAGCTCCTCAAAGGGTCGAGGTAAGACAACGTTCCAAATCTATGGTGCGCTGGTCTAACATACATCCAGCGAAGCCTTCCTTTCCCGGACCGAGAAGCACAGCGCTGCTATCAAGGCGCTTCAATTCAACCCCTTCAAACCCGAGCTCCTAGCCACCGCCGGCGCAAAAGGCGAGCTATACATCACCGACCTCAACAACCCGAACCCGTTCCGTTTGGGCAACTCTGTCGCACGCGCCGACGACTTCGAGGCTCTCGACTGGAACAAAAAGGTCCCTTACATTTTGGCCACTGGTAGCAGTGGTGGATTCGTTACAGTGTGGGATTTGAAGACCAAGAAGGAGAACCTCATTCTCAACAACTACCAGAGAAAGGCTGTCAGCGCTGTGGCATGGGATCCCGATGTGCCCACTAAGTTGATGACTGCGGTCCCCAACGATCAAGAACCTCTGATCTTGATGTGGGACCTGCGCAACTCCAATGCCCCTGAACGTATTCTCAAGGGACATGACCAAGGCGTGCTCTCTCTGTCGTGGTGTACCTCCGACAGTGGTCTGCTTTTGTCGTCCGGCAAGGACAACAGGACAATTTGCTGGAACCCGCACAGTGGTCAGCCTCTTGGAGAGTTTCCCGTGGTCACCAACTGGACCTTCCAGACCGAGTTCAATCCCCACAACCCGAACCTGCTTGCGACTGCTTCGTTTGATGGAAAGATTGCTGTGCAAACGCTCCAAAACACAAAGCAAGAAGCGGATGTTGGCACTGAGGCGGCTGCTGCGCTTGACGGAGAAGACTTCTTCGCCAGGGCCCAGACACAGCCGCAGGTGGCCACCTTTTCTCTTCCCCAGGCTCCCAAGTGGCTGCGCAAGCCAGTTGGCGCCTCGTTTGGCTTTGGTGGCAAGTTGGTCAAGCTCAGCACCGATGCTTCTACCAAAAAGTCCAAGATTAGCATTTCGACCTTTGCCGTCGACTCGGCCATTGGACAGGCCACTGAGAAATTCGAACAGGCTTTGAAGAGCGGCGACTTGGCCAGTATCTGCGAGGCCAAGATCTCCGAGGTCAAGACTGAGGAGGAGAAGGCCGACTGGACCGTCATTGAGACGTTGATTTCCGGATCTCGAACGAAGCTGGTGGACTATTTGGGCTTTGGCGCCACTTCCGAGGCTGAAAAGGCCGAGGAGTCTCAAGAAGAAGCCAAGACCAATGGAACCTCAGAAAAGGATCCATCCTCTTTTTCCGAGGAGTTTGGAGACAGTGAAAACTTCTTGGCGGATCTCGCCGCGACCAAGGGTGCGAAGACGAACAATCCTTTCAAGATTTTCACCGGCAACGAGACGGAAGCCGACAAGAACATCACCAAGGCCTTGATGCTTGGTCAGTTCGAAAAGGCCTTGGACATCTGCCTCAAGGAAGACCGCCTGTCCGATGCCTTTATGATTGCCATCTGCGGTGGTCAAAAGTGCATTGACAAGGCTCAATCCGCGTATTTCAAGAAGAAGTCGGACGGACCAAACTACCTGCGTCTGCTTGCATCCGTGGTTGGAAAGAACCTCTGGGACGTGGTCTACAATGCTGACTTGGAGAACTGGAAAGAAGTCATGGCCACCCTCTGCACCTACGCAGACCACGCTGACTTTCCCGACTTGTGCGAGGCTCTTGGTGACCGCCTGGAGGAAGCCATTCAAGAGTCCGGAAATGCAGGGTCTTTGAGGAAAGACGCATCGTTCTGTTACCTAGCTGGCTCAAAGCTGGAGAAGGTTGTCGGCAACTGGGCCCAGGAGCTTCAGGAGAGCGAGGCTGCCGGAATCGAGCACAATGAAGGCGACACCAGCTTCTCTATCCATGCCAGGTCTCTTCAGAACTTTATCGAGAAGGTCACCATTTTCCGCGAAGTCACCAAGTTCCAGGATTCGGATCGTCAGAAGGCTTCGGACTGGAAGCTCGCCCCGCTGTACGTGAAGTACGCAGAATATGCGGACTTGCTTGCCTCTCATGGTCAGCTTCAGGAGGCTGAGAAGTATCTTGACCTTCTCCCTGACAAGTACAACGAAGCCGAGCTCGCGCGCAACAGGGTCAGGATGGCCACGAGAAAGGCTGCTGCTCAACCCACTCACCAAAGGACCGCCACGGCTACCAGTGTCGGCCAGAGGCCTCAGCGTGTTGTTCCCACATATCAACCTGTTGGCGTAAGCCCGGCAGCTTCCACGCCTGCTCCTGCTCCTATCGCCAACCCTTACGCTCCCACGGGCCAACCGATCCAGCCTGCGCAACCCTACGGAGCTTCCAACGCTGCTCGTGGCTATACTCCCGTTGGCTATCAGCCGCCGCATGCCAATATTCCCAAGCCTAACCCTTATGGGTACGGTGGATTCCAGCCTGCACAACAGCAGCAGCAGCAGCCTCTCCCGCCCCCTCCTCGAGCATCAACTTCGTCTCCAGCCGCTCCTCCGCCATCCCAGGCCGCCAACGTCTCTGCCTGGAATGATCTCCCTGAGGGCTTTGGTGCGAAGCAGCCTTCCCGTAGGGGCACTCCAGGTGGCAACGGTGGTGCTATTACGTCCCCATTTCCCAACGCGGCACCAAATGTTATTTCACCTCCGCCAACCGGCGGATCTCCCTACATGCCTCAGGGTCGGCCAACGCCTCCCCCACCGCCAAAGGGGCCTCCTCAAGGACCTCCTGTCACTTCCTCTGGCCAAGTTGGCTCGCCGATCAACCAGTTGGATCCTACCAGAAGGCCCCCTTTAGCAGCCGCGGCTGCGTACGCGCCGCCACAACAGCCCCAGCAGTACCCTGCGCAAGCAACCATCCCAAGCGGCCCTTCGCCATATAACCCTCCGCCACCCTCGGCTGCTCCGACCAACCGTTATGCGCCGTCTCCTAATGCACAGCCTGCACCTCAGATGGCTCCGCCGCAGCGACAGGTCGCGCCAAACCCGTATGCACCTCAACAGCAATTCGCCCAGGCGCCTCCTTCTCAGAGCCCCATGGCGCCGCCTCAGGGCCCGCCACGGACGGGTCCCCCAAGTGGTCCTCCGGCCGGCCCCCCGAGGGCAGGCCCACCGCCTGCCGCTGGCATAGAGAGGCCTGGGACCGGTCAGTCGAACAGTTCGGCCGCGGCACCACCGCCACCACCAAAGCCCAAGTACCGTGAGTCTAGCGTAGTTACCCGTTGGAATCTTCGCTAATCAATTTCAAAGCCCCTGGTGACCGTTCTCACATCTCCGAAGCTGCGAAGCCAGTATTTGAGATTTTGGCCGTAGACATGGCACGCGTCAAGGCGCGTGCTCCGCCAAACTTTATGCCCCAGGTGATCGACACTGAAAAGCGCTTGAATATCTTGTTTGACCACCTGAACAATGACGATTTGCTCAAGCCGGACACGGTCCAGGAGATGGTCGAGCTGAGCAGGCAAATCGAAGGCAGGAGGTACGAGGAAGCGCAGGCGCTGTTCACGGAGCTTATGAAGAACAAGAATGACGAAGGTAGTAACTGGATGGTAAGTCGATGCTCGGGCAAGTCTTGGTCTTATCGAGTCTGGACTAATCAATTTGCAGGTCGGCGTTAAGCGTCTCATCTCGATGAGTAGAGCCACTCCTGCTGCTTGAAGGAGTAGTGGGCATTTTGATGACGTCGATAAGCATGATGTTACGGCACAACGGCCTAGAGGATGATTGATGGGCTTTTGAGGGTTTCATTGTAGCATTAAAAGTCTCAGTATGCATGGTCGACCAAGTTTTTCTATCCTTGTTTTTCTCTTTTTGCTCCCTTTACAAGAAGGCGCAGAAGCGACATAGCACTCTAGCATGGCGCTGTCGTTTGGTGTATGTAATAGACCATGAGCCGCTCGCTCAGTCATCTTGCATCTCTGACCGTCTTCCCTCGAACCATGAACGCCTGAAATGCACGCCTGCGCCTCGTGTCTGGCATCGCCAATCCATTCGCTTTTTGCGTCGGCAACCGGACAAGTTCCAGGTGACATTGCAGTCAGAACGACGACCCATTTCCACGGAAACCCTGTTGCTTGTATGTACCTCTGGCAGGTAGGAAGCATAAGCGCAATCACGACGACCTTTCATACGCCCTCTTTTCGACAAAGTACCCGGGATCCGGTCTCCTCAACTCCCTCTGCTCCGCCTTGGACAGCGGCTTTTCGACCTCGTGCACGTCGACGAGTTCCTTGACGCGCATAATCATACCGGCCACTGACTGCGTGACCGGGTGGTAGACGGTCGACATGCGCTTGCGCAGGCCGAGCGCGGCGAGCGTGCCTTGGGTTTTGTTCGGCAGCGCGATGGCGGAGCGGAGGAGCGTTATCCGGAAGTAGGCCATGGTCGTGGTTGTGGTGGTGGTTGTGCGGGAGTGCGGAGCGGATTTAGAGGACTGGTCGAGAGAGGGCCGAGTCAGTGTGGATAACGGAGGCAGCGTAGGTGAAGAATGGCTTACCGGTGCGATTGGCACCAGGGACTTGAGCAGGCGTAGTGGAGCGGAGGGCGGTATCGTGGAATATGTTGCGCGGTAATGTCTGGAGAAAGCCGCAGACGTGCCAAGAGCCGCGGCCATCATCAGGGCCCAGGCACGAGGCACGGAGTAGCTGAACAAGTCCTGGCCGCATTCAGTCAGTGAACCCTGCTGGCGACCGGCAACGCGGACACCTGCTCTCTCAACAGGACACCGAGCCGCATACGGAGCTGTCCCAAGACACATACTACCTCACAACTAATACCCCGCCGGCTGCCCCGACCCTCTGGACGTCCCTAAACCCATCGCCCTGAAAGGCCAAATGCTCCATCGTCACATCCAACGCCCCCGGAGACCAGCATGAACGATGCGGATTCCCCCAGCCTCCAGAAGCTGGCCGAGCTGCTGCGGCACCCCGAAGACCTGGACAAGATAGCCTCGCTCAAGGCCGAATTCACGCGCAAAAAGGCCGCCGTGGACGCGCAGCTGCGCCATGGACTCAAAGAGCAGCTGGAGATTACGCAGTCGGGCATGAACAGCATCAGCGAGGGCCAGCGCACCGTCAACCTCATCAAGGACGAGATGATGACGATAGACAAGCTGTGCGCCGAGGCGCAGCAGATGATCCGCGACTTTCCGCACATCAACCTGGTCGCGCAGACGCACCGCAACTTCGAGGCCGTCCAGAAGATGAAGCAGGACATTGATCTGTTCGAGCGCGAGATGGCGCAGACGGAGCGCCTGCTGGACGACGACGAGCAGGACTTGGAGAACCAGCCGAACTTGCTGCAGATACACTTTGGCTTGAATCGTCTGCGCAACATTAGGGATGCCGCCATGGATCAGATCAAGAGCAGTGAGGACGACAGCCTCAGCCTGGAGCTCGTCAACAATTTGCGCTTGGACAGTGGAGGCACGATGCAAGACTACTTTGACCGGCTGGACAGGGTCGTCGAGACGTTTGACGAGCATGTTGGTCTGGCTTGCATGAATCTCATTCCCCTGGTGCAGACTGGCAACAATGGCATGGTCGTCAGATTGGCATTGGTCATAGAAGAGGAGGAGAAGATTGACAAAAAGGTCCAGGCACTGCAGGATGCTCAGAGGGATTACAAGGACCTGGCAGCCAGGTTCAAGTCTATTGCTACCGGCCCCAAGGAGCTCCGCGGGTACAAGGAGAAGTTTCTCAAGGCCATTGAGCTGTCGGCTGGAGCAAAGATTGAAGATACCAAGGAAGCCTTCCTCGAGGATCCAGACAAGCTGGAGAAGAGTCTCCGATGGTTCTTTAACGATCTCAATACGGTCAAGCTCGGCATGGTCAACCTGATGCCTCGGAAGTGGAAGGTCTTCAAGACTTACTACATGATTTACCACAAGATGATGCATGACTGGCTAGTCTCGCACATTGACGACCCTGACCTCAAACCCGTTCATATGCTCGCAATTATTCACTGGGAAGAAAAGTACTACAGAAAAATGGGGAAGCTGGGCGTGCCGGAAGACGACCTCACGCCGCATCTCATCGACAACCGGGCGTCCGAGCTCGTCCGCGAATACAGACAGCTCATCATCAAGGCCGTTGAGGAGTGGATGTCTCGGATGTCTGCGACAGACAAGCAAACCTTCATCGCCCGGGCTGAAAACAGCCTGGACACCGATGTCAATGGATACTTCCGCACAAAAACCCTCGGAGACATGTGGTCCATGTTGCGCGAGCAACTCGCAGTGGCTGGCAGCAGCGACCGCACCGACGTGGCGGAGGGCGTCATCGACGCAATGTTCAAAGCCCTCATGTCTCGCCAGCGCCTGTGGGAAGAGCTGGTGGACATTGAACTCGACAAGTACACGCAGGGCACGGGGGATCCCGACGGGCTACAGCCACTACAAGACTGGCTGGTCGCCATCGCCAACGACCAAATCGCGTGCATCGACGACGGCGACGACGAGGCGCAGACGGGCGGATCGTACCTCTCGCGCTTCAGCCGCGAGCTGGTGCCGCTGACGTCGCCGCAGTACTCGGCGACGGCGCAGTCGCAAATCGACGTGCTGCGCGACGGCTACGTCGACCTCTCGACGCACTGCCTCACCGTCTTCGTGCGGCTCATCTTCGACGTCGACTTCCGGTCCATCCTCCCCGAGTTCTTCACGCCGGCGTGGTATGCGCAGAAGCGCGTCGGGCAAATCGTGTCGACCTTCCAAGACTACCTCAACGACTACGACCCCGTGCTGCACCCGTCGCTGCGCGACGTGCTGATCGAAGAACTCGCCGACGAGCTGCTCGTGCGCTACCTCTCGTCCGTGCACAACAAGGGCGCCAAGTTCAAGCGCACCGAGCCCTTCGTCGACAAGATCCGCGACGACGTGCTTGCCGTCTTCGACTTCTTCGGCCAGTTCCCCGCCGGCCCCGACATCAAGCAGAAGTGGCGCGTCGTCGAGCGCTTCGTGCAGCTGCTCGAGGCCGACAAGCACGTGCTGCCGTCCGTCTTCGAGAGCTTCAAGGTCGAGTATTGGGACCTCAATGTCGGGTGGGTCGAGAGCGTGCTCAGGGCTAGAGATGACTCGGATCGCAGTTTGGTGAAGGAGGTTAAGGCGAAGGCCGCGACGGTGCAGGTTGAGAGGGGCTTGGAGACTATTATGAGTAAGGTTAAATAGGGAGGGGCGTGGTGGTGGTCTTGATTTAGTGGTTCTTTTTCTCCTTCCTCTTCTTCACATCTCCCCATGCACTTTCAGAGACAAGCGGGCAAGTAGGGCAGGAAAGCAGGTTCATTCTGGTAGGCGGGCGGGTAGGCATGGCGAGACGGCGTTCTTTCCTCCGTTTTCTATGGCACGCACGGGAAATCTAATCCATACATACATACATATGACATCAGATGAGGCAGTCGTCCTCGTCTCCTCTTCTCGTCTCTTCTTCTCTACTCCTGCAGGAGGGCTCTCATCGTGGAAAGCATCTGTCACAACAGCAGCAGCAGTAGCTAGCGGCGACGGCACTTGAACAAAACCGGTCAGCTGTAAAGTAGCTGGCTGTTGAACACGTTCAGCTCGACTTGACTCCTGTGCAAGATAATTTGCAACCGCCCACGTACAAGTTGATCGTCTCAAGCACCGAATGAGTGAACGAATCATGTCACTACACGTGCACGTTTTCTTCTTCTTCGTCTCATCGTTGTCCTCCTAACAGTCAATTGCGGATCTTCATGGCTGGCATTTACAATCGTGACTAGAGTAGGTAGGTAGATGGGGAGGTCGAGAAGTATGTGTGTACGAATAGGTGCGGAAGGGGAGGAGAAGGGGGTATCGAACGACGCATGGAACCAGAATGCAGACTAGACCGTTCGTTCCCAGAGCGCCATTGCCGCCATTCAATCCATGCCTACACCGGCTCGCTCGCCCGCCCGCCCGCCTGACAGAAAGACGGATGGAAGGAAGCGAGCAGGAAGCCAAAAAGAAGCCCACTCCATAGACGCCTCTCCTTCATACAACGGAGCGCCGTGCGTCGCGCGTCGCGCAACAAGGCAGAAAAGTTACAGTGCGATATATGTGGGAAGGGCATAGGTTACGACACGATGCCGACGGCGCCGTGAGCCGACGTCGCGACGCTGAACCCCAAGCCGCCGCTCCACGGGCTCATCGTGTCGTCGATGTCGACGTCGCCTCGCCACAGCGCGTCCCACGCGTCGGCCTTGCGCAGCTCCTGCTCGCTGAGCTGCCACTGCGGCGTCGCCTTCATGGGCCGCCAGGCGAGACGCGTGCGCGGGCCGTCTTCGACGACGTCGGCGACCGCCTTGAGGTCAATGGGCCGCGCGACGTTCGGCAGGTTGGTGAGTTCCTGCAGCGCGAGGCGGTGCTTGGGCACGGCGGCGTCGCGCGACGACGACAGGGCGCCGGGCTTGCGGCCGCCGGGCACGACGGGCAGGCTGAGCCACGAGTCGCGCGCCGCGGCCTTTGCGGTGCCGTGCTCGCGGCGGTTGGTGCTGCGCAGGTAGCGGTTGGCCGCCTCCAGGTACTCAATGTCCCGGCGCAGCGCGTCGATTTCGCGCTTGGTGGCGACCGTCTTCTCGCCGCCGCGCTGCTGCGCGCCCAGCTCGCCGCCCATGGCGGCTTCGAGCGCCTTTGCCTTTTCCGCCTCGCCCTTCCACTTCTCCTTTTCCGTCTCCATGGCTGCGAGCGCGTCGACGTGTTGCTGGTGCTGCTCGACCAGCTCGCGCTCCTTGGCGCGCAGCTCGTCGATCTTGCGCTCCAGCTCTGTGATGCGCTGCGCCTTTTTGGACGCGTCGCGCGTCCGGCTCTCGAGCAGCTCAATCTTAACCGTCGCTTCTTCGTGGCGCTGCTCTTGGAGCTTGATCTGCATGGTCCGGCCGTGGACTTCTTCCTTGAGGCGCCGAATCTCCTCTTCGGCGTCGATGGACACAATCTTGCTGTCCTGTAGTTCCTTGGATCGGAGAACCCATGGCGCCGGTGTCTTTTCGAATTCTACAATCATCTCCAGATCCGACGTCATGTTGCTGACTTCAGTAATGACGTCGACCAGTTGGCGAAGCTTGGCGGCAAAGGTTGTGTACAGATCTGATTCCGACACAGACCACACAGATTCAGACGTCTTGAACATGACATTCCGAACTTCGCTGGTGGAGAAGGGCGTGTTGCGGCCCTCCTCGTGCAGCAGACGGAAGATGCTTTCTCCAAGTGCCCGCGTGTACATGGCAAGTTCTTCGGCAGTGTCCTGGCACTCGCAGAACTGAGGCGACGTGTCACCAGATATGGTCATGGACCTTGTCTTGTGCTCTTGAAGCGCCCTGAGCGTCTTTCCAACAATGACCTTTGTGCTGCGAGTTTGCGCAATGATGGCCTCTGTCTTTTCGACGAAGCGCTGAATGCCGTCGTATGCGTTTTCTTCGGTTTCGTGAACCTTGGACTGGACCTCCATCTTGACGAGAGCCAGTGCTGACGCGGTCGTCTCGAGGTGACTTTGCATGAGTAGAGTGCGCATGAGAACATCGTCGGCGTAAGCGACGAGACTGTCGCCCAAGTGTCTCTCGGCAAGATGACCCATGACAGCAATTGACCTAAAGTGTGTTAGCGAAACCTTTACGAAGAAGGAAAAAACTAACCGATGCAATTCCTCCGCAACAAGTTTCTCCTTCAGCTCATCATTCTTCAGAGCTTCAATGTAGCCATTAAGTGCACGCTCGACGGGCTCGAGCTCGTAGAGAGCGCCCTCAAACTTGGCGAATTGATCCAGCGAGCACGTCGAGATGGCCGTGACGAATCTATCGCACATGGCCGAAACCCACGTAAGCTTATCAAGGACATCGCAAGCCTCGAAAATGTCCTCGTCGGCGACGGGCGCATCGCCCGACACCTTGTCCTTGACAAAGTTGTGAATGAGTGAAGCCTTGAAGCCGATCCTCTTGAAGCGCAGCAGGGCGAGCACCGATTCTCGCTCAGAGTGGAAGGCTTCAGGGAGGAAGAGCTGCACAATGGCAAGATGCTCGGCAGCCTCCTGGGCCTCCAGCTTCCGAAGCTCCATGTCGATGGTCTTGACCTTTGTGCTAGAAGCCGACTGCTGCAGCTGCCTGTTGAGATCCATCATGGCTCTGGACCGGCTGTTCAGCTCCTGAGCCTCGGTCTCGCTGATTTCCCTCGACGCCCGCATGTCTTCCATGTCTGACTGCAGGTTGGTGACCAGCTCGCGGAACCTCATGATGGTGTACTCCTGGTCTGCGACCGTCTCGTCTTGCTGCAGAGCGCGGCGGCCAAAGTCTGTAATGACAGCATCCTTGTAGTCGATTTGTTCGAGGAGCTGCTTCTCGTTTTCGACGTGGTTAATCTCAAGCTCGTCGTTGAGTTCCTTGAGCGTCTCGAGCTCTTCGATGGTTGCCTTCAAATTCTCAATGTACTCGCTCTGCGAAAGGTTCTTCTCGGTGAGCTCCTCAATCATCTCCTCGGCACCGAGAGCGGCCTCCAGTTGTTGACGAAGCTCTTCTCTGTCGGCTTCAGCATCCGCGAGCGCGGCCTTGGTTTCTTCGTAGAGCTCCTTGACACCAGACAGCTCTTGAACGTCTTCTTCCAAGCCCTGAATCTGGCTTCTGAGCTCAGACTCAGACTGTTGAGTGATGTCCCTCAGACGGATGAGGGCTTCGCGCAGCCTCTCATTCTCCCGCTCCATCTGAATCCATCCCTGGCTTGTCCGCTCTTCAGGACTCATGTCCTTGCTGAGCTCATCGTTCTCGCCCTTGAGGATTTCGTTCTCAAGTTCAATTTCTTCGAGCTTCTCTTTGACGGCGTCGAGCTCTGCCTTGTACGCCTCGGTCTGCTCCTCTGCCATCTCCCGGTCCAATGTCGCCATTTCCATGATCGACTCGTGCTCCGCTTGAAGAGTTTCCACCTGCTCCAACCGGCCTTCGGCATCCTTCAAGTGTTTCTTCAACTCTGCGTTTTCATGGGAAAGCGGTTGAATCTTGTTCTGCAGTTTTTGTATGATTTGCTCGAACCTATCCTTTTCTTCTTGAACGCGCTCCAAGGTCACAATCCTTTCTCGGTCCTCGTTTCGTTTGGACTCGAGGAAGGCAACCTTTGTGGCGAGCTCCTGAATTTGCTGTTTGTCCTGCGAACTGCTGGTGCTCCGTTGAGCAGCTTGCGTACTCGTTGGTGTCGAACTTCCGGTATCAGATGGGGTTCGCTTCGCCGCACTAAGAGATTGACGAACGGTCGGCTTGGGAGTGTCTGTACTCGATGTCCTTGCTGAACCCGAGCGAGTTGGACCGCCCAAAGAGGGTCTCGGCGTGTGTTTAGGTGCGGCTGGCGTCGCAGTCTTGCCAGCAGAAGACGCAACATTGGACACCCTTCTGCTCGCCGCAGTAGCACCACCTATGCTGGGGCGCGCACGCTGAGATATTGAGCCTGAGGCTGGTCGCTTTGTAGGAGACTACAACGAATCAGTCTTTGCGCCAGGGCGGCGGGCGTGGACAAGCAGCTCACCCCAATCTTCGTCCCCGCCGAGGCCGCTCCCCTCCCGGTGTCGATGCTGGTCGGCCGACTCCCCAGCCTGGGCCTGCTGGTCGTGGATTCGGTCACCACGCTGCTCGGCCTGCTCTTGCCCTGGTCCACAGAGCCTCCCGGCCGCCTGCTCACAGACTTGGCCGGGGGCTTTCCAGCCGCTGCCGCTGAGGCCGCCGCCGGCTTCACAGGCGCCTTTGGTTTCGGTTGCTCTAGTACGTGCGAGATGCCCGTCCGGCGCAAGAACATGCCGTGGCCAGGCTCGCAGTCGAAGTATCTCTCGCCTTTGACGGAGCCGTCGTTTTTGCCCGACGCATCGTCGAATTCTACGCCAACCCACTCGTCCGCCGCAAAGTGGGTGCCGCCGATGAAGCGGACCGTCGCGACGCTGCCATTTACGAGCTCGACGACTTGGCCGACATTGAGATCGACTTGATCGCCCATGGCGGTAGTGGTGGATGCGAGGTTGGCGTGCTATCGCGGCTTGTGTGTTGTCCCTCGCGCGGCGTCCTGAGGCTATGCGCACTTCATGACACGAAGCTTTTGGAGGTTGTAGCGGGCGCGACTACTAGGAGTAGCCGTCTGAGAGGTACAGTTTGGTGATGATACGGAGGGCGATTTCGGAGAGCTGTGGTCGTGGTTGCGGGGAGCTTGGGGTAGGTTAGGTGACAGCTGGAGATGACGCGGGCGCTTCCCTTTGTTGGTGGTCGAGTCCGAATTGACGACACCACCGACGCGCCGTCCCGAGGCGAGCTCTCGGCTAGCCCACCATCCCGTCCCCAAGGGAAACGCGTCGAGGCGCGCACCAAACAACATCACATGATAGCAACTGCTTATAAATGAGGGTTCGTCTTTGATCTATTTCTGTATGCGAGCACGTAGGAATGACGAAAATTCAAATCGCTTATGGATTGTGGATCCAGTGTGCTCCTCGTTGACATATTCTATAGGCATGCACCTCTGACAGGAACGCTACAACAGCATTGAAAGATCGAGGAGCGCTTGCTCATCCAACATCCTCTCACCACTAGGCAGTCAATTCAGCAATCCGCTTCTCAACCTCCGGCACTGCCCTCAGCTGCAGCTCCAACTCTTCCTTCTCGCTGTGTGTTCGTTAGCATTTATCGATTCGAAATTGGCAGTCCGGGACTTACTCCTCCAATTGCAGTCTCCGCTCAGCATCCAGCTTTGTGAAGATGTAATGACCCTGTCCGTCGAACTGCAAAATGTTCGAATGGTACTTCCACAAACTTCTCCGGTGGCTGACAGTCATCAAGGTAATGCCCAGCCTCTTTGCCTCGTCGTACATGATTCTCTCAATCTCGAGCGTCACGCTGCTGGTGCACTCGTCTAAGATGGCGTACTTTGGAGCGTGGTAGAATAACCTGGCCATGGCGACGCGTTGCTGCAAACCAATGGAGAGAACGTCGGCCCACTCCTGCTCCGCGTCCCATCCATCAGGCCGGTCGACAATCGACTCAATCTCCACGACCGACAGTATGCGCAGGAGATCGGCATCCGTGATGCCCTTGTCTCGCATCTGCCTCAAATTATCCGGATAGGTGATTTGTTGCCGTAGTGTTCCTCGTGACAGATAAGGCCTCTGTGGGATATAGAAAATGTCCTCGAACGGTGGTTTTCTGACTGTGCCGCCATACACCGGCCACAGCCCACCCAAAATCCGGAAGAGGGAGGACTTGCCGCATCCATTGGGTCCAACGATCAAGAGGTGGTCTCCAGGCTTTACGGTGAAACTGAGGGCGCGCACGAGGATGTCGCCATTTGGCGAAACGATCGGCACATCCACAAACTCAATATCCTCTCCTTCGGACACCTTGCCGCGGCCTCTCAATACGGCTGAATTCTCCTCTGTGTTTGCTGATGAAACCAGCTTCTTTTCAAAATGGCCAGCTTGAATCTCTTCCATCACGTCGAGGAGGGTAGAAACACGTGAGGTGTACCCTGCCAATTCAGTAATTTCCTTGTAGGAAAACATGACACGCCCAAAAGCATCCGAGGAACTGAGGAGCATACGCCGGTTGGTGACAAAGCCTGAGAGTGCCAGTTAGCCCAGTATCATGGGAGCAGGAAAATATTTGATACTCACTTTCCGTCCGGTCTCCCATGTTATTGCCAGCGACGCCAGGTATTTTGAAGAACACAGGCACACTGCAGAGCATCAATCCGAGAGCACCCCAGAAGTACTTGATGACAAAGTCTTCCATGATGGCATGGTAAAATCTCCTTCTCAAGATCCGGTTAACGTGCTTGATCAAGGTAAAGTATCCTTTGTCAAGCGTGTCCTTCTCCGCCTCGTGGCCGGCATACAGCGAGACCTCCTCACTGTAGTCGATGAGCCTGGAATGTTGGAATCGGAATTCGCCTTCCAGGCGCGCCTCGTCTGCCACATATCTGCCAAACGGGGGAGTCAGTGCTCTCATGATGCTTGCCGAAAGCTGCACGATCAAGCTCATCATGAAGAGACCTTCTCCTCCAACGCTGCGAGACAGCGAGTAGTTGTAGATGATCATGTCCAAGACCGGTTTCGCAATGTTAGAATACAACTCGGCAAGACTGTTTGAGAATTTGGCAACGTCGACAGTGATAAGCTGATCGGCGTTCTTTATTCGATCATCGAGGGCGGAGAGGGTGTAGAAGGTCATTTGTGAGAGGTACTTGTTGTGGATGTAATTTGTGAGGCGGGTTCGGTATTGGAGGGAGAGTTTGCATTGATGATACGAAAGCTTTCATCGATCAGCGACCAGTAGAATAGAGCGGAGCATCGTCATCTTACCATTGAGTTCGTAAAGGTTGCGGGAATGGCGACCGTCATCCACCAGACCAGGCCAGTCAAGAAGTCTTTGCCCCTGCCGCGAACAAGGTTGCTCACCAGCTTTCCGTCCAGTTCAGCGACGTACAGACTGATCAGAGTCCGCAGGACGAGGAACACGGTGTGGCTGATGAGCAGTCGAAGCTCCTTGCTCCGCCATCCTGGTATGACAATCTTGAGCAGCCGGAAGAGATTTCTGAAGAACTCGCGATTCAGCTCGACCTTCTTCCTCGCGGTTGCTTCGCCTTCAGTCGCTCCAGTCCCGGCTTTGCGGACCTCGGCCTGGCGGGTGGATGCGGCCTTTTGTTCGGAGATGGCGATGCGGATGCGGTTGACGAGGGCCACAAACAGGGTGAGGTAGACGGCGCGGGAGATGCGAGTCCGATGCTTCAGGTACTGCGAAGTAAGCTCGTTCACGAGGGCCTTGGAGCGGTCCAAGGTGGAGCGGTCCAAGGACAGAAGCTTGGACTGAACGGCCATGGCGGGAGTGTGCGCTTATTTGCGCATCTGGAGACGGAGAATCTTCTCTGGAAGAAATGGCATGCTCGCCCGTTGAACGAGTCGAGAGATGCGATGAGGTTGTGGATGCAGCCGCAACGGAACCTGACGAGGAACTGGGTGCTAAGTGGAAGCCCAGGTAGCTCGACAGATGCATGTGATTGTCCACCTCGGTTCCTTCCCCGGATTCTCGGCTGACTCGTCGACTCGCCAGCGGCTGAGTCATGACCATGATGACGTTCGCGTCTGGAGCTCTGACCAAACACAACGTGAATACCATCGTTTTCCAGTACAATTGACCTTGACTTCGTAACTTCAACTCTCACTCTGACGCTGCCGCCGTCTTCGAAATCTAATCACTCTATCGCTATCTCGCTAATTCCAGAAAACAAGAACACAGAAATCTAAAGCTAAATCTTTTCAAGTGCAGATAATAATCCGACTTCATTCCCCAGACAAAAGCACGCTCCGCTCCCCCATGACGTCCTCTACCTTGATTTCATCATCCAAGCGGATCCAAAGCAACGCCACTGCCACCGCTACCAGCGCTCCCGCACACGCCACAAACGGCAACCCACTCGCCCAACTGCCCACCGACAAGCCCCAATCAAACAAGCCCGCCATTGTCGGCGTCCCCGCCATCATCCCCGCGGCATCAACCAGCGTCAACACCGTGTACAGGCGGGCGACGTGATGCTGCTCGACGAAGCTCGTGACCAAGCTCCGGATCAGAAACATGACGCCCCACCCGGCGACCTGGACGGGGAGCGCGGCGACGAGCCACGGCAGCGACGGCGCGAGGCCGATGCCCAGGAAGCCGACGGCCAGCGTGGCGGCGGAGCAGCGGGCGAGGAGCAGGTCTTTGCGCTGCGCGGCGAAGTGCAGGCGTTTGGTTAGGTGGTGGGCCAGCGCCGGCAGCACGAGCAGCAGCGTGATCATGATGAGGCCGGCCTGCAACGAGATGACTAGCGTGGCGCGCGAGATGGGAATGTGGTAGCGGTCGGACGTGTATTGCAGGAGGAGGTCGGTTGTGTTGTAGAGGAGCAGATGGATGCTGTAGCTGGGCAGGAGCACCAGGATGCGTGTGTCCGACGTCAAGAACGCGACCGAGTGTTGGAGACCTTTGAAGAGGCTCTTGACGCGCCGTGGCAAGGTTGTTTCGCTCGTAGAGCCACAATTCCGAGGTTGAGTTGGTTCGGTGGTCGTCGGGGCGGGAGCCTCATTGTAGTCCATGGTCTCTGGCAAGAAGCATACAACCATGAAGCTGAAGAAAAAGATTGCTGATCCGACCATGGTCGAAGTAAAGGGACCGAATTGCATCAGCCAAGCGCTCAGCGGTGTGGCAAAGAAGTTTGTAAAGAGCTGGGCCGCGCCCATTCGGAAAAAGACGTTTACCCTGCATCATTTAGCTCTATTCAACGGGTTGAGTTGGTAAGGACAAACCTCTCATCTTGATCCGTTACATCTGCAACGGACGTATACAGCACAGCGCCAGCGACAGCACCGCCTCCAAAGACCGAATGTATGCCACCTAGCCAGACCAATCTGATGGGCAACGTCCTCCAACAGTAGCCTGCATCGAAATCAGCACGAGAGCAACTGCCGTCTTGGGCGACAGCATAACCAGAACAACGAACAACGTACAGACGATTTGAATCCACACCGACTTGGCAAAGAAGGTCGTGACCAAAATCAACAGCATCGGCTTGCGTCCGTACGAATCGGCAAAATATCCCCACGGGATAGCAAAGGGGAGGCCTAGAGAGCGGTCAGCCGCGCAACTCTTCTTCTTCCTGTGCCCATATCCATACAAAGCAAAAAAACGCAAAGAAAAAGCGCACGACGTACTTCCCGCCGCGTCGAAAAACACCTGCCACGCCTTAAGCAGCGCCACCTCGCCCTGCACCTGCGGCACCTTGCAATACTCCTCGGGAATCCCACCAACCGCGCCAAAATCGTGGCCTCCTTGGCCATCAACATCACCAACATTGCCTCCTCGACCCGCGTAGTACTGCCGGCAGTACACGGCTTCGTAGATGCGCGTCAGCGCGGGACTTGCCACGACGTCGGCGAACTCGAGACACACGACGACGAGCACCAGGAGATGGCAGACGGCGGCGCCGCTCCAGCGACGACGACGGCGGCCCTGGCGTGTGGCCGAGGAAGACGAGGCGGTCGAGGAGGGCGATGCGCTGCGAGAGAGGAGCGGCGACACTTCATCGTCGTCAGCAGTGGGAGATATCGCCATTGACTATCTTTGCTGGCGAGGTCTGGCAGTGTTGTGTTGGATTGCGATGCGTTGCTGTGTTCGCTGTGCTGAAGTCGCCTACATGAGTGTACCTGTGGTATGGGCTTCGAACAAGATATGACAGTCGCGTTTGTCGTCGTCTCAGCTACCTAGTACCTTGCTGGTGGCAGAGCAGATGACGTGGGTGTTTGCTCTCACGCCCGCCTGCTCGGTTGGCGATTACGCTTGGTCCAAGGGTGATTTGCATCTCTCCAATCCAACCAACCAACCAAGCCCGCCTGTAGCTACGTGGCTGGCTGGCTGGCGAGAGTGCCTCTCAGTGAGCAACGGAGGTACGCATGCAGCGGAGATTAGGCTCGAAGCCCGGCGCAGCTGTGCAAGTAAGGAATGGAAAATGTTTCATAGGAGAGAAAGCAAAAAAAATGCAAGGCTGACAACGAACAGCACCGCCTGCCCCCCAGCCTCTTATCGGCGAATAGAAAACGAGACGGCAGACGCGCAGAATGTAGATCGGGAAAATGTGTGCTTTTTTGGGCCGTGTGCGCACGGGTAGCACAGGGCTTTAGACTCCTGCCTGTTTCGTGTCACGCACACGAGCCGAGAATGATGTTTCTTCTTCGCCATGTTCCAGAAACGAGTCGTGCGATGCGCTGACTCGCGGCAAAAGCAACGGCGAATAAACTCCTCGGCCGCCATGTTAAGGCTTTGACCGCGCGGTCACGAAGTTTATGATGCGACGCGCTTTTGCTGGAAGCAAGATCAAACGAGGAAACGATGAGGTTGATTCGACGGCCTCTCTCTTTCTTCTACGCCCGGGGTATATAACTTTTCCAACAAACAACCACCTTCTTCATGTCTTGCGCCGTACATCGCCCGCACTCGAGAAAAGAAAGGAAGTAAACCAACGAAAAATGTTAAAAGGAACCGTACTCCGGATTCACCCAGCCCGGCTCTCCAGTCTTGGCGCGGATCCTAGGACCGAATCGGTGAATCAAGGCCATGACGACGAGGCCCGAAAAGGCCGTGATGATGCCCTGCGCGGCGAAGCTCCACGTGTACCCGGCTCCCTCGACCCATGGCACGATGAAGAAGGGGTCGACGAAGGCGCTGAAGTTGAGGAAGACGGCGTAAAAGGTGACGACGCTCATGGACTGCAGCGGGTAGCAGTCGACCGTGTAGGCGGCCAGGATGGTGTTCCCGGTTTGGATGCCAGCGGCAACTAGGCTTTGTGAGCTTTTGCGCAACGATGGTTTGGGAGGGGAAGGGCTTACTGAGGAAAAAGGCAATCTGGCCCACTATCCAGTGGTATCCCTTGTCGATGCTGATGCCCCAGAGAATCAGCCCGACGGTCGTGACCAGACACGCAGGGTAAACGAGCCACAGACGCATCTCGGCGACGCGGACTCCTCCATTCTTTTCCGTCAACTTCAAGATGATCCAGTCGCTAAGACGTCCGGAGCAAAAGAGCTCGGCGAACAGCGTTCCGAGAATGAGTCCAATGAACAGCAGTCCTTGGATCTGAGGCGAATACTGAGCGTACGCCGTGGGGATGTACGTGATAATGGAAATGATCCACCAGTACCAACCAAAGCCGTAACTCAAGACGGAGACTGACACAGTTGGGAGCGCAAACATCTTTCCGAACCGAATGTAGTGGTCCAAGACGCTCGGATGTTGCATCCCTGGCACAGGCTTGAAGTTGAAAAAGGGAAGGTTCTTTGTGCGCTTCAGCTCAACCTCAGTGGCGACGCTGGGTGCCCGCTGTGTCTTTTCAATGTCCACGGTTGATTGGGAGTGATCGAGCCCCTCGACGTACGGCATGTGCTTCAGCATCTTGTTCCTGGGATAGAGTGTCTCTGGCAGAAAGAAAATCTCTGCAAGAAGGATGACGCCAAATTGAATGGAGTTCAACCACTGGACCCAGTACTGGTCGACAAGATCCATGAAGCCTCCAACGAGCGGGCCGAGAAGGAGACCCATGTCCAGGGCGAGCACCCACAGGCCCAGCTTCAGACCTCGTTGATATTCGAAGAACATGTCGTTGATAATGGCCATGCCGACCGTTGAAGCGGGCGCAGCGCCGAGTCCCTGGAAAAATCTAGCGGCCATGTATCCGCCGTAGTTTGGTGCTACCGCCGCGCCGATTGTGGAAATAAACGCCATCAAAGTTCCAACGATGAAGACTATGCGCCGGCCAAAGATGTCGGCGAGCGGGGAACACAGAAAAGGTCCTACTGAGAGGCCGAGGGCTGGGATGGCGACGGTCCAGTTCACTTGGTCCAAGGTGATTCCGTATTGCTCTTCGATCTGAGGGAATGAAGGTACAGCTGGGGACTGTGAGCAATCACTGACTAAATTTCAAGTTCAGAAAACTTACTGGTTGTGGTGAGGTATGTGAACTCAAAGTATAGAGCCATAAGAATGACGAGGATGGAGTTTTTCCTGGCGGTGGACCAGTTTAACGGATCCAGGGGATCGCTCGTAGGCTGCGGATGGAGCCTCAAGCCGTGTTTGAGGACCACGCCATGCTCGACCTCGACCGTCGTGTGTGATGAGTTTTCGACGACGCCATCCTTCTTTTCGTTGCTCGTCAAATCCGATGCTTTGGTGTTGAGCTGCGAGGATTCGGGCGCTGGTCCAGTGTCTGCCTCCATCTTGACAAAAACCAGAAATGTCAAGAACAAGCGAACGAGTGGTGATGCAGCGGAAAGCGTTCAAACTGAAGAGATTGAGAATTTTGGGCTGAGCCCTGGTCTATCCATACCAGTGGTCGACCTGAATCACAGCATCACAGCAACACAGCAAAATATTTGCCAGGGGAGGACAAGAAGAGGCACAGGGCCGCGAGCCGGGAGGGACAGGCCCAATCCTTCCCGAAAGATGGCCGCAACATGCGGCTACGATAATGTGCATGGCAAGAGGCATATTTCCATGCCGCAAGCTGTCCCACGCGAGCCGGATAGTGGTGGCTGATTTCGGAAAAGACTGCCGTTCCTTATCTCAAACTACTGTGGTCCGGTTGTCAGCGAGTGGCCAAGTGTGAGGCGGACACTTGTATGACGACGTTAAAGTCACAGAAGAGCTGGAGTTCCTGCATGGTTGTGGTTGGGCGAAGAGATTTGGCGTGGGATATCAAGCATGAGGAAGGTTGGAGTTGGTGTCGTCGAGGACAGTCTGGGACCGAACAGCAAGCCAAAGCCGATGGGGAGGACGTTCTGCCGCCCGTCACCGCCAGAAATTGGCGAGGCAGCACGAGCCAGCGCTCCTCATCCAGAACCTCACCTCAGCGTTCGATGTCTCTCCACCATGTCTTCAATCTCGCCCTCCTCCAGGCCACCGTTGGCGACGCCGGCCTCAAATTGGCCGTTTCCAGACGACCATGCGGAGACGGCCTCCGCCATGACCTCAACTCCAACTGCGCACACGCAGTAATGCTTAGCCGACCGAGTTAGTCAAGTCCAAGCCTACTGCGACGGCGATAAGACGCTCGTCATCCCTGTCTCAAGCCCTTCGGCACTCCCGCCGGCCTTTGACTCCGACTGCTCCCCGTACTTCGACTTGCCAATCGTCTGTCTGCGGCTGTCTCGATTATTCTCACTGCTTACAACAGAGCGCGGCCGACAAGACTTTGCGCTGGCTTCATGCAACGACCATGGCGTAATGATCGCTCTTATCGCAGTTGCTGTGCCGCCCGCCGTCCATCCAGACTCCGCCGTGACTGTCTGCATTAGTACATTGGTCCCTTTTCAGATCTTCTCGAGCATTTTCAGTGACATACGCTCCGCAATTCATTTCAACAAAAATTTCCCTGTCGCACCACCTTGGGCTGGGTGTGGCTTGTCCTCGTGCTTGCTGAGCGTCCATTGCTTTTCCTCTAGTCTTGCAGCGTTTCTGCAACTTTTTTCTTTTTGGCTCCTCTCTCACCAATACAAGCGCGCCGGACCATCATGGAAAACCGGCAGGACGATATACCAAGTGCGCGATCATGGCTCCCAAAGTTCCTGCGGCGGGACAACAAACAAGCACTGTCGCACCTTCAGACGCCGGATGAGTACACTTCGCTTCTGCCGCCGCGAGAAAGGGAAGAGGGTGAGATAATCGACCTCGAAGATGGAGGACGCAGCCAAACGGAGCTGGTACTGGCCGAGTTCTGGCTCTTGTTCAAGAGCTCTGTGCCAGTCATCTTGGCCTACACGCTTCAAAACTCGTTGCAGACAATCTCGGTCCTCATTGTCGGCCGGCTGTCTGCAGAGGCGCTGGCAACCGCGGCTTTTTCATACATGTTTGCCATGGCATCAGCATGGTTGATTGCTCTGGGAGGAACCACGGCCATTGATACTCTGGCTTCGGCCAGCTTCACGGGCAGCCGCAACAAGCATGACCTGGGAATCATCCTGCAGCGCTCCTTCTTCATCCTCACTCTCTTCTACATTCCCGTGGCCATCTTGTGGATCTTTTCCGAGCCAGTCTTCAAGGCTCTGGGCCAAGAAGACTACATTGCGCGAGACTCGGCCAAGTTCCTGAGCGTCCTTGTACCCGGAGGTCTCGGGTACATTTATTTTGAATGCATGAAGAAGTATCTCCAGGCCCAAGGTGCGTCACCGCGTCCGCTTCTCCCCCGCGTCCGGACAGTCCATGCTAATCTGCAACAGAAATCATGCGTCCGGGAACCTACGTCTTGTGCATCACCTCGCCGCTCAACGCCGCGCTCAACTATCTCTTCGTCTACACCTTCGAGATGGGCCTTCTCGGAGCGCCGCTCGCAACCGGGATATGCTACTGGCTGTCATTTGCGCTGCTCGTCGCCTACGCGCGATTCGTCGACGGCAGCGAGTGCTGGGGCGGCTGGGCACCGCGCGCCGCGCTCAACAACCTGCGCGTCTTCTCGCGGCTGGCCTTCCTGGGCGTCGTGCACGTGGGGACCGAGTGGTGGGCCTTCGAGATCGTCGCCCTCGCCGCCGGCCGGCTGGGCACGATACCGCTGGCCGCGCAGTCGGTCATCATGACCACGGACCATGTCATGAACACGATCCCGTTCGGCGTCGGCGTCGCGACGAGCGCGCGCGTGGGCAACCTCCTCGGCGCACGCAACGCGCGCGGCGCAGCACGTGCCGCCAACACGGCAGCCTGGCTCAGCGTCCTCCTCGGCGCCATCGTGCTCGCGGTGCTCATGGGCGTCAAGGACGTGTACGCGCGCATCTTCAACGACGACGAGGCCGTCATGCGGCTGACGGCGCAGGTGATGCCGTACGTGGCGCTCTTCCAGATCGCCGACGGGCTCAACGGCAGCTGCGGCGGCGCGCTGCGCGGCATGGGCCGCCAGCACATCGGCGCCGCTGTCAACATGGTCAGCTACTACGCCGGCGCGCTGCCGCTCGGCATCTACCTCGCCTTCCACGGCTGGGGCCTCGCCGGCCTGTGGGTCGGCCAGTGCATCGCCCTGTACCTCGTCGGCGCCCTCGAGTGGGCCATTGTCGCCTTTAGCAACTGGGAGCATCAGGTCAAGAAGGCGTTTGAGCGCATGGATCACGGTGATAGAGCTGAGCTCGGGGCCCAGAGCTACGACGAGTGATGGGCGTGGTCTTGCATTTCTTCTTCTCTTTCGTATCTCATTGCGTCTTGGAGTCCAGGAGCCAAGAGTCTTCGATGTGTAGACTTCTATTACATAGACACGATATTCTCACGAAAACATTGACCAGCCAAAATCCAAATTCAATCAATTCCCCAAAGCCCTTTCGAACTTTCCAGAAAGATAACGGGACAAAGCCAAAAAAAAAAAAAAAAAAAAAAGAAGGAGAAGAAGAAAACAAGCAAGCAAGCAAGCAGACTGGCCCGCAAGTCACCCGTTTGCCCTATCGCCCACCTACCTCACTTGCTTCAGTTCCCCACGCCACGCCAGATCTGCCTACCTAGTCACGCACATGCAGTAAATACACTAGATGCAGAAAACCAGCGACGAAGCAAAAGAGACCGCATGGTTGAGCCTCGACACGAGAGAGCGCGTGCGTGCACGCAGCAGTGTATCTTACCTACATACTTGCCTACACCCCATCACCATCACCATCACTACCTAGCCAACTTCTAGACTAGGTAGGCATCCCGCGACGTGCGCGGGCTTATCCCACGCGAGGCGGAGGCGGTCGATCTTCTAGAAGGCAAGGCGAGGCAAGGTGGAGCGCAGTACTGTGAGAGACAGAGTGGATCGCGGCGGCGGCGGAGAACAGCGCAAGAGAGTGTTGCTGTGACGTGACAAAGAAGGTCGTTTCTTCTTATCCGTCGACATAACAGGCGTTCGTACAGATGGACACAGATGTATCAATACGACCACCGTACGCTCTTAGCAATCGACCTATCGACCTACTCACGCACCTCCCATATTCCGCCGTCCAGCAAGGCGCGCAGCGCGCAGCACGCTCGCCGTCGCCAGCGCGTCTGTACGTACAAACAGACGTTGGTAAAAACCACCCGCCAACCCACTTCTTCACTACATGTAGGAATAGAAGGTTTGTCACAGCGTTAGTAGCGACCACTGCGCGCTCTGATTGGGCCGCGCGCTTCCATCGACGCGGATCGACGGCCGGGAGACGACGGCCGTTGCGGTGGGACAAGCAGGCAGGCAGGGGAGAGCTTGAGCACGGGCCGCCGCTTGTGTGTTAGTAAACGCCGTTTCTCACGGCGAGCTTATCGGTGCTGCAGCGTGGTAGTGGGGTGATGATGCTGCTGATGATGATGATGGGCGGCTGGCTTGTCCGTCTGTTGCCGCTGCGACGCCGTCATGGTTAGACTGTGAGGCAGATTGATGGTCGAACTAGAAGGGGGATTGAGTGGATCGAGCGGCGGCGGCGGCGAGCTGTGAGAGGTTCCGTCATGTAGGTGTTTGTCAGTGTGTTTTGGTGGCCAAGGCATTGAAGCTCTCGATAGATGCAGAGCTGTCGATGGCTGTCCCGCTTATCGATGGCCCAGGCCTGCAGCATCCGGCAGTGCGTCGAGACGAGAAGAGCGAAAACAGAGCGCCCGCAACAGCCACCTCTTCAGGCCCCTCTGTCGATTGATACCTCGCCATTACGTAGGGCGCAGGACGGCGGCGGCGACGGCAAGCCACGGAGCCGGCGGCGGAGACGACGACCACAGCGGGCGGTAGACGGGCGCAGATCAGCCAATTGCGTGCAGAGGGCGCGACGTGTAAGAGCGTGTGGTAACGACGGCATTAGGTAAGTCTCCTAGATGTATGCACATCAACGGCGTGGCGAGAGCGGTCTGTCTGTCTGTCAGGCAGGCAGGCCAGCCAAGCGCGCAGAAAAGCAGATGGGGAGATATGGACTGGGCCAATTGGCCATTGGCATGGCGTGGATACGGGAGGTTGGACATGGAAGAAGGGCTGCTGGTTCCGTCATCAATGCTTGCTGCAGATGTTTTCCGCCTGTCTATCCGCCATGGAGCACGTCAGTCAAGTCAGGCATGGCCACGGTTTGGTTACCGACGTGCTGGCGCTTGGTCTGTGGGGATGATAATTGGATCCCCTCCCCGCGGCGCTGCGGGTTCAAAAAGAAACCAAGGAAGCGCGGCACAGCTACCAACTCTTTTGTTGTTCGAACCCTCTGCTGCTCGAGTGGATGACACCTTCTCCTCCTTGCTGCTTGTCCCTCTGTCTTTCCAAGCTCTTCATCTTTCCCGTTGCGCTGTCTCGCGTCGTCTTGTTGATCCTCTTTGCCCATTGGATTGTCCAGAAAGTTGTTGGCCATGAAGACCGTTGCTGCTCTCGCCAGCGTCGCTGCGCTGGTGGCTGCCCACGGCAACCACAAGCAAGAGCCCATTGAGGGTCCTCTCAAGGGCATCTGGTATAACAGTCTGCCCGGCGACGGTGGCACCCAAGCAGACTCGGTGTTTAGCGGCATTTCGACCTTTGGTCGCGTCGGATACTCGCCGTGTCTGGCTACCGACGACGTCAAGTACGACATTGCGTTCCTGGGTATGTCGAAGGTTTCCCAGCATAGATTTCTCCTGCTAACTGTCAATTCCCAGGCGCTCCATTTGATACCGGTGAGTTTGGTTCCTGCGTCGAAGGAGTGAATACTTGTGCGCGGTGGGAAGGGAAGCAACGGTCAATTCCTGGATCCGGATGTCGCTAGACACTGCTTCTCGACCCACTGCGGACAATCTGTACACATGGTGTATACTGGACGGACAAAGCTGACTGTGATCAGGCACTTCTTACAGGCCGGGTGCTCGTTTCGGTCCTTCCGGAATCAGACAAGGTTCTCGCCGCCTCAATCTCTAGTATGTCCCTAAGCCACCAAAGAGCAGAAGCTCACAAGTGATTTTCGGAGGATCAAGGCTCACGGAGAATTGGATTTAGCGGAGGATACAACGTCCCTTTGGCCGCCAACCCTTTCAACAGCTGGGCCACCATTGTCGACTGCGGTGATGTGCCTGTGACCTCGTAAGTACTGCTGGGTTGGACATTCTGTTCTGGGCTAGCTGGCTGACCAAGAGACAGGTACGACAACGTCTGGGCCATCAAGCAGATCGAGGAGGGCCACAACTCGATTCTGTCCCGCGCTCCGGCTACCAATGCCCACAAGAAGGGTCTGTCGAGGAAGGGCAAGACTCTTCCCCGTGTCATCACCATGGGCGGAGACCACACCATCACCCTGCCTCTGCTCCGCAGCATCAACCGCGAGTACGGTCCTGTCAGCGTCATCCACTTCGACTCTCACCTGTACGCTCTCCCTTTTTCTTGCATCCCTTGGCGACCAAGCTGACCGCGACAAGTGACACCTGGCGCCCCAAGGTGTTTGGCGGTGCTCCGTCCGACACTGCCAGCATTAACCACGGCACATACTTTTACCACGCCGCGCAAGAGGGCCTGCTCGCCAACGACTCCAACATTCACGCCGGCATCCGCACGACGCTGAGTGGTCTTTCGGACTACGAGAACGACGGCTACTGCGGCTTCGAGATCGTCGAGGCGCGCGAGATTGACACCATCGGCATCGACGGCATCATCAAGAAGATCCGCGAGCGCGTCGGCACCGAGAGGCCTGCGTACCTCAGCATCGACATCGACACGCTCGACCCGGCCTGTAAGTCTCCCAAGCTCTTGCAACGTGTTGGATTGATTCTGACTGTCCCAGTCGCCCCGGCCACTGGCACGCCCGAGACTGGCGGTTGGTCCACGCGCGAGCTCCGCACCATCATCAGAGGTCTAGATGGCATGAACCTGATTGGTGCCGACATTGTCGAGGTCGCCCCGGCCTATGACACCAACGCCGAGCACACGACCATGGCGGCGGCTGACGCCTTGTACGAAGTCATGACCATCATGGTGAAGAGGGGCCCGCTGAGCGTCAGCTCGATTGGCGACGACATGGAGGAGCTTTGAAGCAGCTTGACAAGATACCGAATATGAGCATATGACTGGGTAAAGCACAAAGGAAAGAAGGGATGCGTGGATGACGAGGGTACTGCGCGTTTGTAGAAGCAATACCAAACAATGAAGAAATGAAATTGACGAAAGAGCGGAAAGGGTCGGAATCGGTGTGTGGGTGACGGAAGGGATTGCGCCAGTGTTTGTATTTCAATGGGAGACATCAAGGTGCATGACAGTTGGGCCGCCTAATGAAACCACCGACGCGACTTGCCGAATCCGGCAACGAGCTGCCCTACGCACACCATTTTCCAGCCTCTTCTAGACTCAGCCTCGTCGTCGACGACAAACCTGCCACTGCGACTTGACATCACATCACAAACGCTGAGAGTTCTTTGAAAATGGGTTGAGGATCTCGAAACGTCAGGTCTTTGCATTGCATGACTACGGGTTATCTCGACCTTCAACCGCACCCTCATTGTAAGAGCCCAGTCTCGAATCGCTTTCCTGGCTGATGACAATAGTGCGGTAAATTCCATCACCGTCGCCTGTCTCCATGTCCTTGGCCGCGTGCCCCACATCCCCCATCTCAAGCCCTCCTCGACCGCCGTCGTCGTCTTGCCCCTGCGTCGTCGGCGCCGTGTGCCACGCGTGGCTGTGCGAGTTCGCGGGCTCGTCGAGAGTGCTCCCCACGCGCGTCTGCGACGACCGCGTTTGCGTTTGATCGGTGCTCCGCTGGTTGTTTCGCCTCGAGAGCACGTTAGACCACTGCCACCGCGCCAGGAAAGACGACAGCGGCGTCGACGAGAAGACATCGCCGATGGAGCCGCGGCTCCTGCGGCGAGCTGTCGATGACGTCCGCCGCCGTGGCTTCTCGCCTGCTACGACGAGCGGAACTGATGACGGTATCAGGCGCAGCAGGGATTGAAGCGCAGGCGCGCACGCTACCCACAGACCGCAGTGCGCTTCAAGGTTGGTCCAGATGGCGCCGCGGAACACGTAGTGTCTGCGTGCGAGTTAGTCCTCAGCAGCGAAGCAGTTGCGCGTCACTTTTCAATCATCAATAGAGCTAACGTTTGGGCAATAAAATCAAAGGGTGGCTGATATTTCTGCAAAGCGCGGTGAAAGGGCGTCAAATTCCACATACGTTGCTCTCGCGTCATGCGGACGCACAATGTCTGGTTGCGTTAGCAGCATAGAAATGGCCGCCGTGGACAGCATGGACCCTTTCACTCACAAGCGAAACGGATAATACCAGCGATTATGGCGAAGATTCCTGAACCTGTGAGCATCTCGGCGGATACCGATCGACGCGCGATGCCTACCGACTGCAAAGACGAAAGCTATCCTCATCAGGCGCACACTAAACATCATATTCTGATGTAGGACCCATATAGGGGCAAGAAGCAGCATTATGTCATAGAAGATTCCGAGAGCAGCTACTACCAGGTCAGCAGATAAGTCATGGGGTGCCGGATTGAGACTTGCCGTGGACTTTGAAAATTTGTTTCTCATGATACTTTCTTATACAATTGATCCCAGGTTGTTTGTCGAGCCAAAGCGCCCTGCTTAGAGTCAGACAGAGATGTGCAGAGAGACAGTCAGAGCAGATACTTGATAGGGTGACACTGGAAAATAAAGGCGAAGAAAGATCCGACCGTGGTCAGCGTAATGGCGACCGCCAGCAGATATACGAGGATGAGAAATCGCCCTTGAACAAAGATAAGCGGGTCCTTCTGGTAACGATGACGGATAGGAACAAACAAGCCTACTTTCTCGGTTCAATCGAGGCAAAAAGGCGGCAATGGACAACCGTATCAATCCACAGGCGATGAAGTACAATAACAGTCCTGACGGGATGACCTTTTGACTGTGTCAGACTTCCGGCATGAGAAAGCGCTTGGGCATCTTACCTTTTTGTACGTGTGCCGGCTCGCTGGCGAGATCTGATCTTTTCGTCGTCCGGAGCCATAGAAGGTCCCTGTTCCTCAGCCTTGAAAATTGGACAAAAGAATTGAGAGACTCACCAGTAAAGTCACAGGCCGTAAAGCCAAGGAGGAATATCTACAGGAGTACATGGTCAGCAAAGAGGGCACGCCATAAACGTTTGGACCGGTTCAGACTTGCCCACCCGACAATGGCCAGCGCATCATCGAGGCCAGGAATGCGCAGCAGAAAGTAGCGCGCGTAGATTCGACACACCATCATGAAGCACGACAGCGTGGCCAATGAGATGAGCAATTCCCGCAACACGGTGGGCCCGTCGTCCGACTCCGCCATGATGGGTGGGTGGGTGGTGGCCGGCGGCTCCTAGCTGCTCACGACGCGTGTGACGTCGCGCCGTTCAATTTCCGTCTCAAAAAGGCGAGGGAGGGATCCTTCGTCCCTTGTTCTGGCCACCAGGCACCGCTCAAGAGCTGCTGCTGTGAGGTGAGCAGTCAGGCAGAGAGTTAGTTGTAGGGCGAACACACACACACAAAACTGGGGCCAGGAGGGGTTGTAGGGCTGATTGCTCCTGCCTCGGCCGATGGCTCAAGTACCTTGCTGGTACTTTTGGGTGGATTGCGTCCGCGGCGGGTGTGAGGGCCGCTGCCCGCAGACGTCGTCTGGTTTGGCTGTCTACGGATGAAAATGGAGCGGAGGAAAGTTTGCGCAGATTAAGCTTTTTCGTCTCTGGTCGAGATGCCCGCTTCGGCACGGGACTGTCACCTTGCCGTGCTGCCCAGACCGATCGCTCCGCTTTCGTATTGGTGTTTGGTGGCTTGTCCCTGTCTTGAACTGCTTGTTGTGAACTATAGGGCGTTAAGATGTTGTTGTGATGCTACATCTGAGGTTCTCCCCTGAACCGAGAACATCCCCGGACACTCGATCTTTTCTCAAGAACACTCGCAACATCTCATATCCTGAACCAGATTGGCGTTGTCGGGAAAGGGGAATGCATGTAACAACATCCAGGAACTGCCTGATTGGGTTAGAATGGAGAGAAAGCTGAGACGTCGAAAATGGGGAGTCGCCTCAACAAGCCTCCATGCTAGTGCCGCAACCGCCCGCGGAGTTGAAGCATCCACGTCTCTCATTGATCGCAGTAACAGGAGCTTCCGGACATTCTAGACGACCGTGAAAGATCGGTCGTGCATAGTATCGTCGACTGCATGCACTTCGAACAATGCAGTAGTAGCTCCGTGAGCCACGACGTTTAGCAAGCCTCAACCAAGAGTTTGCAGAACCTTAGTGCAGCCGGTTGAATGCTTCATCGCCAGATGAAAGCCAGAACAGATCGCAGATGTCCGTGCGACCTTTCTTACCTTCTGCCCAGCGCGCAAACAACTCCGCGCACTCTGACTAAGTCGACAAGCAGGGATTCAATGACAACTGCAAAACTATGACTCGCTCCCAGAATTTGATCATGCTTGCTCAAGCTTATAGTATGCTTATGCTAGGGTACAGATTTTTGGAAAAGGCATGCCGCGTAGGAATCAGTCGCGGAATTGACAGATGCGATGAGTTGCAGCGAATGGAAGCAACCCTGGCATCCAGACTCCGCTTAAATGATGACGACTTCGTTCTTCTCACCCGGAAATACCACATCTCTTGCCCTCCTCGTGGGCCGGTCAAAGTCCTGTGGAGCGTCCCCGTCGAACCCTACATCCAGTCCCGCATCAACCGCGATGCCGCACGCTTCGCAAACGGCCCATAGCGCTTCAACGGCCTTGACGACTTCTTGCCTCCCTTTTGCAACGCTGCACGTAGACACGTGGACCTCTCTGCGATTGCCACCCCGCATGAAGATGTAGACGTCTTGCCTTTCCTCGTCGGCCTCGAGGCTCGCTTGTTCTTGTTGCACAGTGGCAGATGAAGAGACGCGGGTCCACTCGCCCCCTTCAAGGCTCTCTTTGACTTCTCTCTCGCAGAAGACGCGGATGTCAGAGAGCAGGCGGGCTTCCCGCTGTTGGCGATCTCGTTCGTCCTGTTCTGTGGCTGCATCTCCGTGTCCGTTTGGAAGACGCAAAACTAGCCCAGCGTCATCGACGTGTGTGTCCAGGTCGAGATCTGGAATGCCGGCATTGATTTCGTCGGCTCCGAGTATGAGGGACGAAATCCAGAGAGCGCACTTCCTAATATTCAATATCTTTTTGACGAGGTTAGCGCCTTGACTTGATCTTGTGCGCAGCGCAATGTACGTGGCAGCCGGGACTGACGCTTGCGCAACGCGCAAAAGAAGAGCGACGGTGCGTAACACATGTGGCAACCTCAGCAGGTGTGGTTGAGTAGTGAGAAGCGCCAAAGGACCAGCAAGCAGAGCGTCGAGAGCGACGGCGAGCATGGCAGTAGTGACAGAGCAGGATCGCGGATCAGTGGCCGAAAAAGACATTGGGAGATCGACGAGGAAAAGAGATGTTGCCTCGAGAATGGGGGCAGAGAAGAGAAACGACGAAATGAGGCCGTTCGACGAGACGCTCTGCGTAATGTAGGCCGAAAAAATGGCGCGAAGTAGGACGTGGCGGAGAGTTGGAATGTACAAAGGCTGCTGCGTGGTTGTTGGCCCATGTTCAAAAGTATTCGACACCGCAACGTGAAGCTGCGACACTAGATACGGTTGTTGAGAATCAAAAGCCGCGCGCTCGGTGACGGTCTTGACAAATGTCACGAGCTGCTTCAGTGTCCGCGGAGTGGACAGCTTAGGCGCGTAGGACTTGAGACGCCCGACGACGTATGTAGGGTCTGTTGCAGGCAGAGGAAAGACGGACGAATCGGTGAAGAACTTATCGATGGGGTGGATTTCCGAAATGTACTGTTGGAGGAATTCGACCACGGATTGGACGAAAGCAACGTATGACCCCTTGACAGAAGTCTCCTGCTGGATCTCTTGATAATTCCTCTTCATGGCGTTCATGAATTGCTTCAAGAAGTGCCCCAGCTCTCGACGCAAGCCAGGGAGGTCGCCGTGACCAGTCTGTATCGCTTCGTCGTACGTGTCGCGCATGTTGGACAGAATCGTCGAGATTAGACTAAGACGCCTCTCCCGGAACTCGGACAGCTTGATGTTGACATGACCTCTCGAGTTTTCCAAGAAGGGAAGATTTTGAAGAAGAGGGTGGCTCGGATCCGCATTGAGCAAAGCCGAAGTAAAGCGGTGCTGGAACTTCAGCATCGACTCGCGCTCTACCAGACACAGCATCCAACTCGTCAAAAAGGCTTGCTTGTGCTGCTCGTAGCTCGTCGAGTTTTGCTCCATCACCAGTGCCATGAAGTAAGGCCCATACTTCCGCGTTTGCTCGGTGTCTTGCAATTGTCGCCACGAGTTTGTACCATACGCATCCAGGTAGTTGTCCCATTCCTTTTTACCAACCCTGACTGATTGGCCGGCGAGTCTCGTCCAAGCCTCGACTGACTTGGTTAGGAGCCTGTCATCAGGAGGCACGTCTGCGCCAAAGCAAGTCGACAACAATTGCCACAGCGAATCTTGTAGGAAGTCAACGGAGGGACCGCTTGGTCTCGCAGCTTGCCGTGAGATCAGCTCTTCATCCTCCAAATCGGGCCACTCCCCGTAGTCTTGGCTGTCCTCAGTCTGCTGACTTTCTCCGGAAGTCTCCTTGTCTTTGTCTTGGACAATCTGCATGAAAGCCTGGAAAACTTCCACAACCTCAACCATCAGTGAGAAGACGTCGACGCTTTTGGCGTCAAACAGCTTGAACACATCCCAAACTGCAGAATCTCGCAGGAATGCAGTAGCGATTTCAACATCATGCGCAGCCGAAATTGCCAACTTCAGCCCGACAACAGCGTCCAGTATCGTTGCTAGAATCTGGGATTGGTTGGTCTTGATTGTCATTTGCAACTGTTGAGGTGTGATATGGTCGTGTCCTTGGAACTTGATAGCTTCATACTGAGCCTCGGCCTCGGACCTGGCCAGCCTGTGTTGGGCCAAATTCTGTGAGACAATGTCTCTGAACCACTCGGAGAAAGGCTCAAGCGCAGTGGTCCCTTCGTCGGTAGAAATTTGGAATTTAGCCAACACAGACCAGGCTTTAACGCTGAGTCTGCAAACTTCTCGGTGCGATCCAGTTTGGTCCACGAGGTTGCGAAGAAAAGTCAGGCCGGCTCGGGACTTTGGAGGAGACGCCCAATAAAGCGTACAAAGTAGGTCGTGTTGATTACGGAGACCCTCTAGATCTTGCTGATGCAACGTTTCTTCTTTGCGATAGCTGCGTCTGTGGTTCGGGACCAGGCGCCAGGAAACATTACGAATCTGTCTTTCGCTGTAGACACCTCGTAATGCCTTCAAACCAACGGCCAAGGTCTTGAGGAAGACGTGGAACGTCCTGTCATCTGGCTGAATGACAAGAGACGGGTGTTGATTCAGCATCTGGAGAAACTTTGCGGAGCCTTTGCTGTCTTCGTTTTGCAGGTTGTTGAAGCCTCGGTGCGAGAAAAAATCAAAGATGGTCGTCAGCGCTGGCTCGCATCTCTTCCAGTTCCAGTTCTGAACCAAGCAATGGCACCTGCAGAGACAAGAGCGTATGTACCCATTCACAAAAACGCCAGGCTTTTGTGATGTGGCGGAATACAGCTTCAGAACTCGACTCAGCAAATGCATGCCAAGGGACCAGTCTCCCTGAACAGCTTGGTACCGACGACCAGCCCTTAGGACACCTATCGTGTCGAACTCAAGGTACGGAAGAAGAGTGAAGATGTCGTACCATGTACGCTCAAACGTCGCGACATGCCGAGAATTTTGAACAGGCGGCAGCAACTCTTCTTGAGTAAGATCCCAGAACGAAAACTGCGGGACTTGGGCCAGCTCCAGGACGTGTACAGAAACCACGACAATTTCGATAGCCAAATTATCCTCGTGGATACCGCGTTCCCGAATCAGATGGCGACGATTGTCATCGAGATATCTCCGGAGGTCAAACATGCCGTGCTTCAAAACAGACTTCAGCAGTGAACTCGTGACGCGCTTGAAGACAAGTTTCAGGTCGTTCTTGATGGAATTGTCGATGGTAGTGTTGTTTGCAATCTGTAAAGTCTGGAACGCGACCAGGTTCAAGAACATGTTGGCCCTGATCGCAATTGTCTGAGCGTTTTGGCCTGAAAAAGAATCCTTGGGGGTTGCCATGTCGGGGAGAAATTTTGCAGAAGCCATCTCGAGAAGGTTGAACATGTGCAGAACAAAGGAGCGGCGATCAACGGGATCAAGGAAATGAAGATGCACCGACACATATCGCAAGACGCTCCTCAGCAGACAAAGACAGTCAACAACAGTCGAGACATCCTCTTGTGACTCGTCCACTTCAGGGCTCTTGTGTTGGCCGTGGCGAGCGATTACAGTCGACCACAAAGAGCCGAGGTCAGATGCCACTTCATCAGTCCACGCACCCCATCGAAATGTCTTGCTGTCGAGGCTGAATACGTGCGTCTTGGTCGGAATGTTCATGTCGCGGTCTTTCACATCAAGGGCTGCTTTCAACTCTCCTCCACCAATGAATGTACTTTCATGGAAATAAGTGCCCATCGAGAGTGGAAGAACGTCAAAGTCTGTTGTGTATCGAGTCCCATAGGGCCCCAAGCCCTCAAGGCAGTTCATGTTCGCCTGTTCGGTCTCTATCGAAATCGGCTGCTCGTCAGGATACTCAGGCAAAGGCTCACTGGGCTGTCGGTATTCTCGTGCTTCAGTGTCCACCCTCTGAGCTGGTCTTTTGACACGTCCTTTGCGAGGGGGGCGCACTGGCGCTTGGGGCTCCCGCTCAGAGTCGGCACGAACATGATTTGGTTCTTGCTCTCTTTCTAGACGGCCCTGGCCTACTGGCAAAGGTGCCACCTCGTCTTTGTCCTCCAAGAATTTTGAAAGCTGGGGGTTGGCTATGGTAGTCCCCTTGCGCAAATTGTCGACGAAACTTCGATTGATGGTGGATAGCTTCTTCTTGAAAGCTGCCGTTCGGTGGCGCCGGTCGTAGTCATCTTCAAGACCTTCTAGTTGAGCAGTCCGGTAGTCTGGTTGCTTCAGGCTCTGCTTTGACGTCCGAGGATGCCCGCCTTTGCGCCTTTGAGCAACCCGGTTACGATCGGTAGCCGCCCCTGGTTTGGTCAACGACTGAACACGTTTAAGCTGCATCTGTCGCAATGCTTTCTTGGGCCTCTGTTGCAGAGAGTCACTCCCATCGTCGGCCGGGACTCGGTGCTCTCTTGGTGCATCGTGCACTTTTTCTGGTCCTGGCAATAGTTGTTGGAGTGTCTCTCGTCCCGCGTGGTCCGAAACTTCGGGACGGTTTGATTTTGGTTTTCGAACATCAGCTTGTGCAGAGGGACGAATCGTTCCCGCTCGCCATTCTCGTAAGACACTATTTGCGTCCTCTGTGTCTGCAGCCGTCTGCAATCTAATGTGTTTCAACTTCGGACTTCGTCTTCCCTTGTCTGCTCGGTGGCGTACTGAACGCGCAGCGACGCGGAGAAACGCGGGCAGCTCCTCCGCCCTAGAAGTTTGGAAGACAGGCGCATCCAAAACGCTCAAACGAGGGGCTTTTGACCTTCGGGAATGTGTATTTCTCGTGTAGTTGGCATGACTGCCCTTGTTACCCGAAGAAGCACGCGTCACTCCTACGCGTGGAGAAGCCTCAGACTTGTCAAGGCGCATTCTTTTGCGCGAGTGCAAAGTCTCTGTGAGTCTTGTCTGCTTTTTACGTTTCGGTTTGTCATTTGTTCGGTTCCGTGAGCCAGACGGCAACATGGGATCAACCCAATCATGCTCTGGTGCTTCAAAACCCGCCTGAGAGATCAAATTGTCATCAAAATCCATGTCCAGCTCAGATTCTTCTTGAGCGACGGAAGGCGGGGCTTCCGCAACGGGCATATCGGCTCCTGAGTCGTCAGAAAACAAATCCAGAGGCCGCGGTTGCTCTGCATGGCCGGAAGAGTCTCTCGTAGCCGAGGCTGGTCGACAGTGGTTTGAGCGTACACTCGTCACGGTGACCCCTGTCCGCACACTCGGTGTCCTGGAGAGCACTGATTTCCTTCTCGTGCGAGGGGTGATATTTGCAGGCTGTCGCTCCTTCTCGGCTTGGGCCTGATAGTCCAGTCTTAACCAAGAAGCTGGTAGGACACCTTTGATTCGCTTCTGCAGGTGGCGGAATTGAGATTTGATGGTTTCGTCAGAATCATTCTCAGAGTCTGAAGATACTAAATTGACGGCTGAGTTGTAGCTGGGGCGTCTTGGGCGCCTCTGGGGCGATTCGTCTTCCGAATCTGACCGTACAACTCTTCTTCGGATCGGCTTTCGCGACGAGGACAGGTCCGGGGTTGGTGGCTGCTCTGGACTCAACGACGGCAGCAAACGAAGATGACAATCCCGAACCTGAGGCTCAACCGGCACAGGCGGTGTTCGGGATGGCGGTGGCGATGGATGAATGTCAAGGATGTGTAGCTCTGGTCTTCGGGCAGGTCGAAGCTGTTCAGGGCGGCTGCTCAAATTCTTTCTTGAATATGTCTGCCCTGTTTTTCGACGCTTGGCACCCTGCTGGATTGCGCCAGCATGCTTTCGTTGAATCAAAACGGAGAGATCGGGAAATTCATCGCTATCGCTCAAAGCATCATTGTTTTGTTCGGATACCGGCAGCTCATCGCGCGGAAGAGTAGTTGGGATATTCGGCGGAGGCGAGGAAGGCAGAGGTGTTTGTGAGCTGTTTTGAAATTCGCTAGACTGGGTGTTATCGACCACGAAGTCTCTTTCCTGAGTTGTGAGGCCCTCGTTCCCACGGTTTTGATCGTGCTGTCTGGCATGTTGAGCCGCAACCTTGACGGGCTTGAGGCCTCTTGCTCGAAGAGATTGTCTGTACTTTTCATTTTCCAACAAGTAGGGGTGCAGTTGGATAGGATTCCGCTTCCGCAAAGCTCTTCCAATTCGTGCCAACTCGACATCGTCCATGTTTTCCACCTCCGGAGAAATTGACACGGGCCTTTCCATTCTTGGAATGACAACCGAGACTCGAGGCATTGCGCTGGTTTGGACCCCTTGACCTCTATCTTCGACGCTGTCTTCGAAACTTGTTCTTAACTCTGGCGGAGATGACGGAATCTCGGGGTGTAGAGGCTGAGATCTCTCTTGCGCCGGCAGCGATGATGATATTTGTCCTTGGGTAGCTTGTCTAGGCCAGCCATCTTGCAATTCATCCAGGTCGTCAGCCGTCTCTGCAGGCGAATCAGCCCGAAAAGCTGGTCCACTACTGGAGCCACTGGCTGGTAGTTTCTGGGAGACATTCTGCGGTGCACCAAGCGCCGAGGAGCGATTCTGCGTCCCAACTCCGTTTTCCGTTCTTGTAATTCCTTCCTCCGAGGTATGAGACCGATGCTGGCTTGGGGCTATGTTTCGGGCGTTGGACGATCCATCGAAGTCGTCGTGACGTGTCTTTGAAGCCTGACTGCCTCGATCACCCTCTGCTGGCTGGACTTGCGAAGTGGCGAGCGGATTGAAGGCCCTGGCGCTTGGGTTGACGAAATGCCGTGCAGCGGTCTTCGGGTCTTCCTGAGCAAGCTCATCTTCGCTGCTTTCCTCTCTCTCTTGAGGATATTTGTCCTGGGATATTCGATGAGGTTTGTGGATGTAGGCATGTTCCGTATTCCCTTCGCCGATGGGATTCGATTGCTTCGCGTGAGGACCGGCGTGCAGTTCTTGTGAGTCGTATTCGTCCTCTTCATCCGAGTCCTGGACATAACCTCTGGTGCGCCATTGGGACATTGAGAGCTTTTGACATAGCGGTGCGAGTCGGCAGAAATGCTGTGTGAGAATGCCTGCAGTGTTGTTGGTCGACCGGGGCGACGCGCGACGCGTCGAGGCTGATCCGCCGCTAAGCGCGTTGCCGATTTCTGGATTACTAAGCCCTAAAACCCGCTCGCCTCCGGACTCGCAGCAACACTCCTGCATCCTCAATCGGGCTGCTCTGCATCTACCCTCATTTCAATCACCAATCGACATTGAAATTATGTCGGCCAGAGGAAACCTGCATGGGCTTGTTGTTGCGACCGTCGTGGGCATCGTATCTGGTATTGTAGTCTGAAATGGATTTTGAAGGACAGAACTGATGGCAGTAGGTGTGTACATTTGGAAGCCACTTCTGGAACAACAAAAATTGGACAGAGAGTTCAAAGAAAAGCAGTAGGTCTGACAACGTGCATGTTCTCCCAAGCACGAATAATGAACATTGCGTAGCGGAGAGGAAGCACCTAAGATTCTGAATGACGCAACTACCAAACCCGCAACAAAAAGCCCTGAGAATGCCGATGGCAAAGGCCAGTCCTAGCTGGGCAGTTTTGGGCTGTATTCTTTAGAAGCGGACGTCAAGCACCATCTGATCCTGGGACTCGAAGACGACGAATCGTAAATACCCAGAGGCGCCTCTGATGCCGATTTTCTGGCGAAGCGCTATCCTTCAAAACAAGCTCTAGAATTGAGAAAAGCTTGGTCTCAAGGTAGACATCGGGCAGTCAAAACTTCAATCAGGCGGCGATGGCTACCATGGTTGCACAAGAGGCCGCCGCTTAAACTCTCGGAACAACTATAAAGACCCGCCCCATCAGAGCAACTTCTGCTCTCCATTACAAGTACTCAATAATGTCAACCAGCATCTCATAAACTCTTCTACCATGATGTCTTCTGTCCACACATCGAATACGTCGAAGCAAGCCCCGGAATCTCCAAACAATCAGACTCCAGGCGACAAACCCGCTACCCGAAGACTTTCGTCTCTATCAGTCATCAGTCCACCTTGCGGCTTTGGCCATATACCGCTTGACGACTTCCAGCTATTCCCAGAAGAAGAAGACCCCGAAATCTGCGAATGCGCAGTGGCTCGATCATCAATCGGCCTGAAGAAGCCTCGCTCTTCAACAGAAAAAGAGAGATGTTGTTCGCGATGCTCTCGACCAGAGGATGCTCCAGTCAAAGGGGCTGGGGGTGTGTCGAATTGTAGGAACGGCGCGACCATTCTGTGATTGCTGCGACCCTTCCAGTTCGAAGCCGGCGAAATGATTGAATATGAGATCAATGAGATCCAAACACGAGCAGCAGTCGCTTAGAGCATATCCAAGGCCATGGACTGTCGGCCGGAGATCTTCATGGGTTCTCAGCTCTATGCTCTGGCGCCAGAGTCCTCGAGATGAGCCCGGCAGTTTCGCGGATCCCATACGCCGGTTGAGAGCGGGTGGGAGCGCCTGGCCGGAAAGTTTCGCCCAGTCAATCCATCGTATGTCCTTAATGTTGGGAGCTTTCGTTTTCGACGATAAAGTATTTCCCAACTTTCTTTTCCGCATGTCCCAGAACATCCCAGTCTTCGGCTGTTTTAGAGATGCCGTCCTCTTCCCTCTCTTTCGTTACAATACGTCTGTAGTGTTCTCCTCTGACTTCCTCTTGTGCCAGAGCCTCTTTAACAGCACTCGAGTCGAGTCCAACTTCAAGCTCTTCCTCGGCAGGTATGGACTCATCGCGGATGGCTCGAAGAGGGGAAACACCTTCCGTGTCAATCTCTTGTATGGCGCGTACGAAATGCAATTGCGATCGGAGTGTAGCCAGCATGTTTTCTTCCTCTTGGGCGGTTTTGGGTTCAGGGAGGGCCGAGAGTCGGAGCAAGTGGCGCAGTTGTTTAGGCGTGACGGCTGGGGCGTCCGCAGCTTGTGAATCAGAGGGCAGCAAAGACCTGACGGACCATGTTGGCTTGGCTAGAAGCTCATCAATGTCTCCAATCGCTGCGGTCGACGACAGGCGGATAGTCCTGGTTGCGCAGGATGGAGAAGATTGTGCTGTAGCCGCGCTACTTCGTGCTCGACTGGCGCTGCGGAGCAGAGTCGAAAGTCTCAGAATCATCTGGGTCGCTGCGGTCAGTGTTGGCTCTAAATACAAGTCAATCCCAATACAAGGACTGTGGCAAGCCGATAATCTGTCCCTCAGTTTTCAGCGCAAGTTCTGGTTTCACTGATGCTGAAGAGGATTGGGTGGAAACCGACGATCCTAGCGCGGTCCGCGGGGGAGTCTTGGCACGCCGCTGGTGCATGCGGGCGCGCTGCGTCAGTGCGCGGCGGCGCAACAGCTGCCGCCTCGTAATGCGTGGTAGCCAACTTTCCTCTCTTCATAATCCACTCCTAACATCTCACCATCGCCGTTCATTGTCTCCGCTCACACCTTACACCGCCGTCCCTACATTTTATCGTACTCAGCTCACAGTATGGCTTCGGCGGATCCCAGAGTACTGCTGCAGAAGGTGAGTAAAGGGCCCTTGGCCCCACGTTCAGTCCTACAGGTGCTCATGCGCCATCTAGGCAGACAAAGCTGCTGCATCGGCGGGCTCCGGCTTCAGCTTCTTCGGCGGTCGCTCCGAGAAGTACGAAAATGCCGTCGAACTCTACAAGGACGCCGCGAACGCCTTCAGGATTCAGAAGCAGGGTCCGTCAACGTCTTTGGCTACTTTGAGACGTTCAACGTGCTGAGAGCTGCGTCACAGGCAAAGAAGCTGGCCAGGCATTCGAGCGCGCTGCGGACCTCCAAGCCGACCCAAGCAAATTGAACGAGCCTGACGATGCGGCAAACACCCGCGCCGACGCTGCCAACGCGTATTGGAAAACCGACCCCGAAGATGCCGCGCGCTGCATGGACCAGGCCATAGAACACTACGTCAGAAAAGGCAACTTTCGACGAGCCGCGACCGCGAAACAGAAGCTGGCCGAGTTGTTCGAGGTCGAGGTTGGCGACCAGAAGAAGGCGCTTGAGCAGTACGAGACCGCGGCGAGTTGGTACGAGGACGACAGGGCCGAGGCGTAAGTCAACTTCCCAAGCCGTCCATTCTTGGTGCTCATTACGTGTCGTAGCTTGGCCAACAAGATGTGGCTCAAGGTTGCGGACTTGGCAGGTCTCGAGGGAGACTACTACAAAGCCAGCGACATTTACGAGAAGGTGGCTCGTTCTAGTATCAACAATAACTTGATGAGATGGTCCGTCAAGGAGTACCTTTTCAAGGCTGGTATCTGCCAACTGGCGACTAACGTACGTATTCGCGCAAATCGTGCGTAGAAACCACTAAACCAACGGGATAACAGGATCTCGTTGGCACCAACCGAGCCATGGAGCGTTTCCGTGAGATCGACCACACTTTCCCGGCTCAAAGGGAGCACCAGCTGCTTGTGGACCTCATCCAAGCTCTTGAGCAGTCTGATGAGGCTGCCTTTTCCGAAAAGCTCTTCCAATTCGATCAGTTGTCGACGCTGGACAAGTGGAAGACGACACTCCTCTTGCTGGTGAAGAACAACATCCAGGAAGAGGAAGAGGACTTTTCTTAGAGGCGCTCGTAGAGGCTTGTTTGAATGCTGCACTGCTGGATCTGTTTTCTCTCTCCATATCGGGGCGACTGTGCCTTTTGACTGAGATCGTGGAGGGGTTTCTTAATGTTTACCTTACAATACGCAAATACCAATGAATGACATTGGATCAGGGCAGGCCACCACCTCGGACATACGCGCGTAGTACACTCACAACCATCACTCTGCTCTAGACGATTCTGTATCACGCAAACGGAAATGGTTGAGGGAGGCTTTGGAGGCTGTGCACGTGAAACGCTGCTTATGAAGATGCTGATGAAGTGAACATCCCAGACCCTGGAATTCGGGCACCGCCAAGCCGTCTACGTCATCGCAGAGCCGGTGCGTTCCTGCATCACTCACCAGGTGTTCACTTCGACCTTGCATCGCACCATCTAGAAAAGGCGAGCAATGTCCCTGCACTAAGCTTCATTCAAAGCTTGATCCACAATCCCCAGCACACCCTCAAAGAGCATAAACCAATTAACGTTTTCAAGATCGCCCAATCTGGGAGCGTTCGGCCATGTCGAAGAAGTTCGCCAAAAACATGCCGTGGTCTCACGGCAAGGACCAGAAAAAGGAGAACGAGCAGAGCTTGACGACGGTGCTCGAGACGCCGGAGCTGCGCGGCGACCTCACGCTCCTGCTGGCCAGCTGCACCGAGTCCATGCGCAAGACGCTGGCGGATGCGTTTGAAGTGCAACTGGCGAGCCCCCAAAAGACCGACACCAATCCCGAAAATCGAAACGACAAAGACCAGAAGAGCGAAGCCGAAGCAGATCCTGCCAAAGCGGTAGCGGACGCAGCCGAAAGACAACGCAAAGAGCGCGACAAGCTCGAAAAGGAGCTGTCGGCGCCCAAAACGCAAGAGCTGAAATTGGCGGCGCTGGAATTCTTCGAGCAGTGGCGCGAGATGGTGCTACACCGGGTCGGCGAAGCGGTCAACGCGACGGACGCGGCACAGGCGCAGAAGAAGGAAGCGAGAGCGCAGGCGGAGCCGGAGCGCAAGACGCAAGAGAGGGAGCTGGAGCCCGAGGACGGCGATGAGCCGGCGGCTTCGGTGCTTAGCCAGCTGTATCCACCGCAGGAGACGCCGTTGGCGCAGTTGCCGCGCGAGAAGCGCATCTTGATTTTGCACTCGTTGCTGCTGCTGTTGCTGGGGCTGGAGGCTTATTTGAGCCACTCCCGCGTTTTGCTGTTGCATGTCACGAGCAGTTTGAAGCTGGACCTCAAGCTGCTGACGGAGGATGAAGAAAAGATTGCCAAGGGGCTGTTGGAAGCGGCCAGTGAGATGTCAGCGGACGACGAAACGAAGAAGAAGGTGGACCAAAACGCCACAAGCCGTAAATGGAAGGTTGGCATTGCCTCTGTCGCTGGAGCTGCCGTCATTGGTCTTACTGGCGGTCTTGCTGCTCCTTTGGTTGCTGCTGGTATTGGTGAGTCTTCTTCGGCTCTTCCACTAGATCGTACACGCTGACAGATGCAAGGCACCGTAATGGGCGGTCTTGGACTGGGAGCCACGGCTGCTGCTGGATACTTGGGCGCTCTGGCATCCAGCGGAGTTCTTGTCGGTGGCCTCTTTGGCGCCTACGGAGGCCGGATGACGGGGCAGATGATGGACCAATACGCGAAAGAAGTGGAAGACTTTGGCTTCATGCCACTGCATCAGGACAAGAAGCCCAAGGACTCGGAGAAGGAATTCCGGCGACTGCGCATTGCCATCGGCATCTCTGGCTGGCTTACCAACAAAGAGGAAGTGGTCGAGCCCTGGCGTGTCCTTGACGCCAGCATCGAGGGATTTGGCCTGAGGTACGAGCTAGAAACTATGCTCAACCTGGGAAACGGTCTTGTCGGTATGGCCAAAAGTGCGGCCTGGAACGTTGCGAAGAGCGAAGTGATAAAGCATACTGTTTTTGCCAGTCTCGCTGCAGCCTTGTGGCCCATCAGCCTTCTCAAGATTTCACGCGTCGTGGACAATCCGTTCAGCGTTGCAAAGTCGCGGTCTGACAAGGCTGGCCAGGTGCTTGCCGATGCGCTGATCAACAAGGCTCAGGGCGAGCGTCCTGTGACATTGATCGGGTACTCACTGGGCGCAAGAGTCATCTACTCATGCTTGCAGTCTCTGGCAGACCGCAAGGCGTTTGGACTCGTTGAGTCTGTTGTTCTCCTTGGAGCTCCCACGCCCTCGACTGCTCCCGAATGGCGCCGGATGCGCGCAGTAGTCAGTGGGCGTCTCGTCAATGTGTACTCTGTCAATGACTACATCCTCGCCTTTTTGTACCGCACCAGCAGCGTCCAGTATGGTATCGCCGGACTCCAAAAAGCCGAATGCGTCAAGGGCATCGAGAATGTCGACGTCAGCGACATGGTCAGCGGACACACGGCATACCGGTACCTAACGGGCAGGATCCTGCGCAAGATTGGGTTCGAAGACGTGAATCTGGCTGAAGTGGAGAGGGAGGAACGAGAGATGAAGGAGGCCGAGGCCAAGGACGCAAAGGAAAAGGAAAAGAAGAAGGGCAAGAATGAAGATGCAGAGAAGGAGGCTGCAGAGATTGAGGAGAAGGCCAGACAGAAGAGCAAGATAGGCAAGGTGGAGCATGCGACTGAGAAGATGAAGTTAGGAGAAGGGAAAAGCGCCAAGGGCGCAGATGCGCCGGCAAAGTGAGGACGAGCAGCAACGAGACACTATGTAGGTCAGCAATGTCAGGACAGGCAATGAAGTAAAGAATGATGTACCAGTAATGAATGGTAAATGGCGCCGACAGGCTCGGGCTCAAGGCCAGCGACAGGTGAGGATCCGCGTGGTGTTGACGTTGGGTTCAACCAAGGGACGTGACTTCCCTTCGTAGCCAGGCGACTTCCCAAGCTGGGCCAAAACACCACGCGCGTGGCCTAGCACAAGCACGGCAATCGCGTCTGGATCCGTGTTCAAACAGGCGCATAAAAGAGTCACCTCGCGGCGTCCTCCTCCACTCCTCTTCACCACTCTCCTCTCAACTCTCAACCCCTGCCCTCCACCTCCGCCCTCCACCTCCACCTGCCATCTTGCCTGCTCCTCCAAACAACGTCGTCTCTCACCTGCTTCGCGCCACTGACCAAACACGAGCTCACCAATTCAAGCGGTTTCTCCGTCAATCAGCCAACATGTCCGGATACCGTGCCAACTCTGCCTACCGTGAGGCCAAGTGAGTCACGTCTCACCCCAAGGAATGCTCCATGTCGAGACTCTTGCTGACTTTTCAAGTGTGAGGAACCTCAGTCTGCCTGACCAGTATGATCTCACCGCCTCAGCTTATCATGGCATCCGCTCACTCTGCTTAGGATCAAGTGCCAGCGATGCAGCAAGCGCAAGGGCCAACGCAACTACTCCAACAAGCAACTCAACGATGCGAGAGAAAAGGTCCGTAGAGGACAGGAGGTCACTGCCGTCTGCATGCCATGCAATGGCCAGCCGCCGGTGGAGCTTGAATGTCAGCGCTGTGACGCATGGAAGCCTCTCGACGAATTCTCCAAGGTGCAGCGCAAGAATCCCGACCACGCTGTGAGTTGAGTCTTGACCACTTCAGAGAGACCGCGCTAAGCATACTGCAGGTTTGCGAGAAGTGCATGGCCGTCCAGGTGGAGACCGAGCCTGTCGAGGTTGGTGGCATTCGTGGAGCCGACGACAGCGACGACGACGGCGAGGATTACGGCGACACCCATTTCACGCCATGGGGTCCTACGACTGCAGCCCCGACCAACGAGGGCCAGAGTGTGGACCTCCTTGGGATGACTAGTCGTCCTGCTGCGACCACCACGGCCCCCAGCAGCAGTGGTTTCGGCGGGTTTGACCCAATTTCGTACGCTGCTGCTGCCCGCGCGTCCTCCACCGCTGGCTCCATGAGGGCCAATGCTGCTGCTACCACGGCCAAGAGCAGCAGTGGTTTCGTCGGATTCAACCCCAATGCGTACGGTGCTGCTTCCCGCGGGTCATCCACCGCCGGTTCCATGAGGGCCAATGCTCCGGCGAGTCGCAGCAGCGCCTTCCCGAAGGTACCTGCCTACGTGAGTTTCCCTGCCTACCTTTGCATACCATGAGACTGACACCGCAGCAGAAGCCTCCCAAACAACAGCAGCAGCAGGACGACGACGACGATGATGACGATCCCTGGGCTGGAAACCAGCAGGACGACGATGAAAGCAGCGACGAGGATACCAGGATGTGATTTTCCATCAAGCAGTGTCCCTGGACGGACGGATGGATGCTCCTCTTGACGACAGCCTAGTGGGTTCTGAAAGGCACTGGTTGGTGGTCCTTACTTTCTTTGATTTTCATTGCTTGAGTGGCAGCAAGCTGGTATGGTGGGGCGGGGGAGGTTTGCCCAAGGGGTTCGGCTAGGCTGGTTTCTGCTTTCCTTAATTCTTCATTGCTTACCGTGGCAGCAAGCCAGTATGGGTGGTTTGCCCGGGGGGCTCGGCTGCGCTGGTCTTTGCTTTTCTCAATTCTTCATTGCTTGCTGTGGCAGCAAGCCGGTACGGGAACTTTGCTTTAGGAAATCGGATAGCCAGGGAAGGAATGAGACAGACATTGAATTTTGATTGATGACTTCAGGGGTGGTGCAGCAATGAAGGCCCAGCCAGCTCCCTAGGCGCATCTGCGATGACGTACGACAGCTTCCTACCCGACGCGCATCTGTGATGGCGGACGACAGCTTCATGAGCGTAGCTGTGGCAGCGGATGACTGCTCCTGAGGCAACCATGTCAGTGAATGAACGAACGCTCCATGCATTCACCTGCAATGCCAGTGGTCTCAGTCCTGTCAGACTGACTTGGGACGACGGAGAAAATGATGTAGCTACTGCACAGAAGTGAGGCGCCGGTGGAGTGGAAGATTTGTGCACAGACCAGTCACCTGACTTCGCGATGGATTACGGAAGGCGCGTCGCCTTGACCCGGTGGCGTTACTTCGACTACCACTTTACCTCCATCACTCTGCACCTCTTGTCTTTCGCTGCGCTCTCTTCTTGAGCTTCTCCGTCGCTCGCTCCATCTTCTGAAGCCGAACATTGAGCCTACGTTGACGCAAATCCTCACCACCCTCGCAACGCAGCCATGTATGTGCCGTGTCGCCAATCTTGGACATTTCTGACAAGTTATAGGACGGGGAGGAGGCAGACTGGCAACCGCATCCGTGGCCCGTACGTTTCTGTTCATACCCACGCGACCCAAGCGTTCGGCGCTTTCAACTCTCCATTGCTGACCCTGCCTGAGGAATTCGGCCTTGACGGACTTTTTGGCAGTAAGTGAAGCAGTGTCCGAGCCGAGCGTGGATACCTGACCAACGTTCCATTCAGGCAAACAACATTTCTGCCGCGCAGATCAGAGATGACTACGAACGGCGCCTTAGAGAAGCTGCCGGTGAGCCAAATCCCGACGATACCAACGGCGACGCCCAGAATCCCGACGAGCCTGCAACGGCACAGGCCTCTTCGGCCTCACACAACCATGAGGAGGAAAAGGTAGAAGAGGAAGAAGTGGAGGCAGAATCGCCAAGATCTTCAAGGAGAAAACGCAAGGCAAGCGAGGCTGCGGCGGAGGCAAAGAAGCTGGCCAAGATTAAGAAGAGCAAGGCATTTCAGCGCCGCAAGGCCGCCCGTGACGCTGATGGCGGCGACAGCGACTCTGAATATGACGACATCTTGGCACGCGAGATGTACAAGAAGAGTCAGCCGCCACCGGGCCAGTTGGATAATTGCGAGATTTGCAGCAAGCGGTTCACCGTCACGTCTTACAGTAAGACAGGTCCTGATGGAGGCTTGCTGTGCACCCCATGCGGCAAGGAGCTAGCGGCCGAAGAAGGTTCTAAGAAGCCCAAGAAGCAATCCCAACAGAAGAGGAAGCGCAAGCTCGAGAGCGACCGCATGGAAGCTTCACACAAGTCCCATGGCGCCAAATCCCTGCAACAGCTTTGCATCGAAAAGGTTGCGCAGCACCATGAAGACGTCGAAGAATTCGGAGAGCTGCCTGAAAAGGTGCTCGAGAGGCTTGGAGAAATCTTCTCGAAGCAGCGCGTCATGACCCCTCGCACCTTGAGACTGTTCCTCCGATCAGACCTTGATGCTATCGCCGTTCATGATGCAGCCTATCTCGAGACGGAGGACTACAACCACATGCTTGCCAGCGTCCCACACATCGAGAAGATCGTCCTCAGGAACGCTTGCCAGTTCAAGGATGAAAACGTCGAGTACATGCTGGACAAGTGCAAGAACGTGAGCTTCCTTCAGCTTTATGCTTCCAACCTCGTCACCGACAGAGTCTGGAAGGAACTGTTCCTTCGACAGGGTGAAAAGCTCGAGCACCTCAAGCTCGCATGGCTTGATGCATCCTTTGACGATAAAGTTGTTGACGACATGGTCCAATTCTGCCCCAATCTGGTAGGCCTGAAGCTCAAGCTGTGCCGTCGATTCACCTCCGCTGCAATTGACTCGATCGCATGCCTCAAAAAGCTTCAATTTCTCTCGCTCCAGACAAACGCGGATGTCAATTCGGAGTGCCTCGTCAATCTCATCAACTCTGTCGGCCATGGCTTGCAAACTTTGTCCCTTGAGCACTTCCTCGAAGCCGACGATGATGTTCTCAACACCATCCATGACCAGTGTCGCAACTTGCGAAAGCTGCGCTTCTCAGAAAACGACTACTGTACCGACGCTGCATTCACGGCCTTGTTTACCGACTGGGCAAACCCACCTCTCAGGTTTGCCGATTTCAACTCTACCCGCGACGTCGACAACTCCAATCCAAAAGGTCCGGAGGAACCCATTGGCCTTGCGTCCAATGGATTCAGAGCGCTCATGAAACACTCGGGCGCTGGACTCGAAGTCCTCAACCTCGCGAGCTGCCGTCACATCACCAACAAGGCATTTTGGGACGTCTTTTGCGAGGGAATCATCTACCCCAAGCTCAAGAAGATTGATATCAGTTTCTGCAACACGGTTGACACGATGATCGTTGCCGGCATTTTCAAGTCCTGTCCAAAGCTGGATCGCCTGATCAGCTTCGGCAACTTCAGCATCGAAGATGTCGTGGTTCCTCGCGGCATTGTGCTGATTGGCGTCCCCAAGGCCCAAGATGCGATTGAGCAGGTGGGCACCGCCGTCGGCGACGATGTGGGAGGCTTCATGGACTCACTGGGAGCCATGGGCTCGATGGTCGGCGCTGCTGCGTAAGTCGATGAAGACGATGACGCGGTGTGGGCATGACGTGAGCGTTGTACGGCGCTCAATGACTGATGGCGCACATTCTTGCTCGACGGGACGGCAACAACAGGGTTACGATTGCTTCTTTTCTTTGCTCTTTGGCTCTCCGCCACGACGTGGGTTTACTTTTTGCTTTGATGATGGTGGGCTCGTGGCGAACCAAATAGGACTCTCTTCTTTGCTTTAGCTTCTGGACAGGCGTAGTTTAGCACCAGCGCAAAACGGGGTGGGACGCAATACTGCAGGCGGACCGTGAGGAGTATGGGAATAGCTTACTGGGTTATGAACGCAGCTGAAATGGAAATTTGCTCTTTGTTTGCTTACTCGTCGGTCTTGGCGTCTTTGCCATCTCTTGAATGGGGTTCGCTCTGTGGTGGATGCTGATATGAAAAGATGCAAATGGGTGGAGAAAAGCATCGCTGTGGGGCATTAGTGGTCTGCTTCGACATGAAGGACTGCCTTGGAGATACAGGATACTCAATCAACTGTCCTGCCTACCTATTTTCACAGCCAGTCACAGCCAGTCACAGCCAGTCACAGCCAGTCACAGCCAGTCACATCGCCACGTGCTCATCGCTTCTTCTTCTTCGTCACCGCTGGTGCCTACCATGCTGCATAGGCAGGTATATAAAGCCATGCTTTCCGCCGCCGATGATGCAGCAAGCTAAGGAGAAGGTAGCGGCGGCGTGTTGATCGCACCATACTGCGAATACTTCCTGGCCTGCCCGTGTCTCCTGATCAGAAGAAACATTGGACTGGTGTGGTTGGAGGTGTGCGGCGCTTAACAGAAGGTGTGCGGCGCTTAACAGACAGAGGTTAAGCTAGAGTGTCTGGTGAATTACTTGAAGAAGCAGCGTTAAGGCGTGGTGATGATGTCTGACAACATCATATTCTATAGATATCAAGGCGCGTCTAGTCCGTAAGTAAGAGCTAGCATCTTAGGAACAAAAATCGACTAGAGCGTGGTCCCACCAGCGGAACCACAAAAGCCAGTCTGTAAAGTGTGGCAGTTGCATCCAAGAGTACACCAGCTCTCTGAAGACTTTCTCTCTCACACAGATGGGAGTTGCAGTTGTCGAGTTTTTCTGGCGGAGGGATGTTTGAGCGCTTTTATCGATTTGATTGTTGGTCCGTGGGTTATGGGTGCCTGGAGTGCTGGTCATATGGTTGGTCTGAGTTGGAGTCATTAGGACGCGTGATTGACTGATGTGTTTTGGTTGTGTTTACTTAAGGTATAGGCACGTGCACGTGGATGCTCTGACTGTGTGATGCTTCTGTTAAAATCTTCTAGGAGATATTATCATCACTGCACCTTGTTATAAAAGTATGGAATTCAAGCGGCTGGTCAAGAACTGTGCCGGATGTTATAGTCAAAAAGAAGTTGGCGTGCAGTTCCCTGTTCCTAGACCATACCAAATTAGGCAGTATCACGTGAAATTTGACCAAAAGCCCACTCACCAAAACAGAAGAGATCTGCAACCTCCAGGAAGCTCCAGATAACAAAGCTCACCATGTCTACAAAATAACACCACCACTTCCATTCAGAATGGCTACAACGCACCCGTCGCGTCGCCATTACTTTGGTAAGGACAGTAAAACAACTACTAATACCCCTAGCAACAGCCCCAGCCACTAGACAGTCCCCTAACCTAATATTACTACTCATACCAAGGCTACTATAAAAAATTTTACAGCCTTATTTAGAACTAAGAAACCCTCTAAAACTACCTAAAACTACTAGAACCACCTCTCCCTATCTATAAACCTTATACTAGAAGCCTATAAACACCTTAAAACCATTACCTATACCACTAGTAGCCCCCCTTTACCTATAGCCTCTTAGAGATCCTATTAATAGGTGCTTAATACTCCTATCATCCTATCTATATAACTAAAACCCATATCCACCCTAGCAGCCATCATAGTACACATTAATAACAAGGAATAGAGACTTAGAGTTACTAGGATAACCCTAGTAGCTATAATTAGTAGCCTTAAGACCTAGGACCACTTCCTAGTAGTAAAAAAGATTATAGTAGTTTAAAAGCTCCTAAATAGTAATTTAAAGATCTTTTTAGTAGATATAATAGCCTAAGACTCCCTTATAAATAGTTAGCTATAGAATTAAGCCTTTATAGCCACTAGACCTATTAGGGAAACCTACCTAGTAATAGTCTATAGAATTAGGACTAAGGGCACTCCCACTATCCTAGAACTTACCCTTACTAACTAAGGCCTCTACCTAGGCATCTATATTATCTATATAGGCTAGCTACAGCCTAATAGACTTAGAGATAAGACCCACTTATTAATAGTCCTCTACCTATCCACCCCTATAGCTATAAATACCATCATTAAATAAGGCCTGCTCTATAACTATAAGCTCTACCTAGCTTTATACTATAGTAGTAAGTTTAATATTACCTAGTACTTTAAGTACCAGGCCTATAGTTATATATCTATCTTATATAAGGCTCCTACTAAGTGTGCTACCTATACAGGACTATATAATACCTATAACTATCTTAGGTAGGAGTAGCACAGGTATACCAACTACTATAGCTCCTACTAAGCATAGAGCAACCTCTATAGGATATAAGATATATAAAGGGCTAAGGCTATAGAGGCTTATACCTCTACCCTAAGGTTCTACCCTATACCTACCTAAGTTAATACTAATACCCTATAGAGCCCTCCCCTATCCTATATACCTACCTAGGACTCCTAGGCGCCCCTCCAGGCTATAGAAAAGTAATAGATAAAGATTAGCTATATTAGTAAAAGAAAGAAGGCTACTAAAGGTACTATATAGTAATTAAACTAAATCCTAACCTAGACTATATATATAATAGAGGTAGCTACCTAGGAGTACTACTTTAATACCTCCTAGGATATCTATAAGACCCCCTATAATACCATATAGACTTAGGAACCTACTAGTACCCCCCTAAATATATAGCCACCACTATATAACACCTAATAACTATCTACTCCCACCTCTCCATCACATAGTATAATATTTAATATAGCTAAAATAAGGTCCTCCTCCCTCTCCTCTACCTTCTTAACCCTAAGATACACCATATCCTAGCTATATAGGAACTATAGGTAATACCAGGTAATAAACCTAGGCTCTATAGGTCTCCTACCTATTACACTTCCCTCCTATAGGGACTAAGGCCTAGAGTAGCCTTCTATATTAACTCCTAACTTAATCTAAATAACTAGAGCATTATAAGCTACTCCCTAGACCTTATAACCCTTATACTTATACTCCTAGATACCATTATTAATATCTATAACTACTACTACCCCCCCCCTAGCTCCTATATAACTACTAAGTCCCTAGGACTACTAGACATAGAAGCAGCTCTCTAGATAACTAGCTAGCACATTCTTTATAGGGACTTTAACCTATACTACTAGCTCTAAGGTAGAGAGGCTATATAGAATACCTATAGGCTCTTTAACCTACTTATTAAAACTACCACCTACTATAACCTCTCCCTTACTCTCCCTCCTAGAATAACTACTTAAGAGAATAAATACTCTAAGAGCACTATTAACCTTTTATTTACTAACTAGCACCTATAATAGTAGGTCCTTAGGTACTAGGTAGACTAAGACCTAGAATCCTCCTTAGACCACCTCCTAATTATAACTATATTTAGCCTATAGGCTCCTACTCTCCCACCCCTTCCCCTATAGCTATAATAGAAAAATACAGACTAGGAGGCAACTAATAAGGACCTCTAGGAATAGCTTAAGAATATAAAACAGCTCACCTACTAAAACTAAGGAGAGATAGATACCCTAATAGAAGCCATCTAAGCAGCCCTCTAAGCCTTAGTTAAAGCTATAATCCTATAAGTACACCTATCTCCTAGGTCCTATCCTAGCTAGTCTAAAGAGTACTCTATAATTATATAGGCTACCTATAAGGCCTAAAGGAAGTAGCACCATACTAGTAATAGCTAGGATTACATAGAATATTAAGCCCTCTATAACTCTAAGAAGCACAAGATATACTTAGAGAGTAAATAGTAATAAAAAGACACTATAACCAGACTAATAAAGGATCCTAAAGCAGCTTAGAGGCTGGCTAAATAGGGCTAGAATACTATAAATAAGCCCCCTCTACCCTAATTCCTACCTATATAAGATAGGGAGGGAGTCCTCTACTATAATAATAATACTAAAGTATACCTACTCACTAAAGCATTCTTCCTACAGCCCACCCTAGCTAATCTCTAGGATATCTATAGATTCTAATACCCAGAGGCAGTCTAAATTACCTAAAAGGTAACTATTAAAGATATAGAATAAGTAATTAAGTAGGTCTCCCTAAATAAGGCCCTAGGGCTAGATAGAATAGCTAATAGATACCTCTAGTAGTATAGTAAAATACTAGCTCTATATCTTACTTAGCTCTTCTAAGCATACCTCTAGCAGGGCTACCTCCCTAAAGTATATAAACACTCTCATACTATAGTACTATACAAGGAATAAAAGCTATCCTATATAGTAGCTAAAGTATACCACCTAATTATATTACTTAACACCATAGGCAAGGTTCTTAAGCAGATTACCACCTAGCAGATATCTAGAGTAGCAGAACATTATAGACTACTCCCTAATATATAAATAGGAGCACGCTTAGGGTACTCTACCCTCATAGCACTTAAATTACTTACTAAGCAGATCTATTAGGCCTAGGTATTAGCTAAACTAGTAAAGATTATCTCCCTACTTAGCCTAGATATCTCTAGTACTTTTAATTATATCTTATATACTAGGCTACTCTATAACCTTCTAGCAGCTACCCTCCCTAAATAGGTAGTCTACTTTATCTAGTCCTTCCTTATAGATTACTATACTAGTCTCTCCCTTAGCAGCTATTATACCTCCCCCCTAATAGTAATAACTATAGGAATCCTATAAGGGTCCTTACTCTCTCCTATCCTATTCCTCTTCTTTACAGCACCCCTACTCTATAGCCTTAAGCAGGCAGGAACTAATACTATAGGATTTATTAATAATATAAACCTACTAGTAGTAGGGGATACTATAAATAATATAACTAGGTAGCTTAAGGAAGTATATATCTACTATACCTAATAGGTAGTAAGATATAGAGCAATCTTTACTCCTAAGAAGTACTTACTTATCTACTTTACTAAGTAATAGATAGTAGATACTATAATAGGGGTATAGTTAGGACTAGTAATAGTCTAACCCTCCCCTACTATATATATCTTAGGTGTAATCCTTAACCCCTAGCTAGGCTGGAAGCCCTATATTGCCCATACTAAGGTAAAGGTACTTAGTTAAATAGTAGCCCTAATAAGGATAACTATAAGTATCTAGGGAGCCTCTATACCTTATATAAGGTAGGTCTATATAGCTATTATCTGCTCCTCCCTACTATATACCTCCCCTATTTAGTATATACCCTATAAGCTTAAGGGATAAATACTAAAGGCCTAGCTTACTACCCTTAAGAAAGTATAGAATACTAGCCTATAGGTAGTTACTAATACCTACAGGATAACTTATACCTACCTTATAGAGATTAAAGCCTCCCTTCCCTTAATCTAGGCTATACTTAATAGTATTATAGCTAAAGATACCTAGAAGGACCTACCCCTTACCTATATAGCCCTCCCCCACAGGTATAATACTAAGAGGTAGTAAATCTACCAGGTACTCCTAAATAACCCTAAGAGGGTTCTAAGGGATAGATAGAAAGTAATCTAGGACCTATATACTAGGAGTAGGCCTAGTAGCCCTCTAATAGGCCTATAGTGGTAAATAAATACCTATACCTTACGCACAAGCCTTAGTCACCCCTAGGTAATAATAGCTACCCTACTATAGACTAGGCATATAGGGCTTTAAGACTACCTCTATAAATATAAGGTACTAGGCTATAATACTCCTACTTATCCTTACTACTACTAGAGAAATTAAATAGTTAAATATATCCTCCTCTACTACCCCTAGTATAACCTACTCTAGCCGGCCCTTTTAAGGGACTTAGGTACTATAGACCTTACCTAAATACTTAATACTAAGTAGGGGATTAAGGCTGCTATAACCTAGATACTCTAAAGAGGCCTACTATATTAATTCTACCTAGTCTATCTTTCTAAGGCCCTATTATTATCCTAATAGAGTTATTACTTAGCTACTCTATTACCCTACTCTTTATATATACTACTCTATCTATCTACTCCCTTTTTCTACTCTCTACTCTATAGTTCTTAGAAGTGCTAAAACCACTTTAAATAACCATAATAAGCCTTATTATACCTCCCCCTTTACCCTCCTAACCCCTAATAGTACTAATAGGCCATATTAAAGCTACCTACTAGAAGCTAACCTCCCTACTCCTAGGTAGGCTATAGGATAATACTAAACTTCTCCTCCTATAACCTATACTTACCTCTATAAACTAGCTTAAAGGTAATAAGCTCTCTAGATACCTCTTTACCATTAATAATAATATCCTTAACACCCCTACCCTTAATACCACTATTAGTAAGCTATTTAGTAAGGTAGGGGGTTATATTCTTAATAATAATAAGGATAGGGAGAACTACCTCCCTATCTACTATATTATTAATAATAAGGATAGGCCCACCTATAATATAGTTAGCCTCTACTAAGAGGTCTAGAAGGATAATAAGGACTACTCTATCCTATATATCCTAGATTTAATAGTTCTAGTATAGCTATATATATAATTTATACCCTACTACTAATATTATACTAGAGGTTCTAAGTAAGGTAGCTAAATAGCTCCTCTTATTTAGTTTTATAGATAGGTATATCCTAAGGTATTTTCTATAGTATAGGGTTTTTTATACTAGAAAGGGAAGGTAGTTATACTAGATTTTAGTTTTTCCCTACCTACCTATAATTTAGCTAGCTACTATATGGACCTGATTAAGGGAACTAATAAGGCTTAATTGAATCATTATCATCATTACCATGTCCACAAGAATTGATGGAATCCATCACGCCAACAACTTCACGTGCGTGAGCCCTTCTCCAACACCATGGGCGCTTTCCCTGTTTGCAGACTTACCTTTTAATTCCCCGCAGCGATCCCATCACGACATCGCGGGGCAAGATGATGGTATCCCGCCCATGTCCCGCCCTCAATGTAACCTGACGCGCAGCGCTTGTGGCGGCCGTTCGGCGATGAAAAGCGTGGGCGAGCTGTTCCAAGCCTCGAGGGTCCAATTGAATGTCCGCAAAAGCAGAGGATCTGGCTGCTGCGTGGAAAGACTGTCGACTGAGCGACCCATTGAGCTTCGGGACGGGAAATCAGGGTCCATCATCCCATCACCTCATAGCCTAAAGATAACACTTACAGTTCGCAAGCTCCGCAAGCTCGTTCGCCATCCCAGTCGGCTTCGCGAGCTTTGATGCAGAGAGTTTTCGGAATAACCCTCGCTGCTTCTCTCATCGACCATGGATCATGTTCCGACTCCTTGCTCCTCTGGTCTTGCTTGTCGTCATTTGGTACATACTAAACGCACTCATTCTCCTCTGCCGTTGCTTGTTGCTCCTCTTGTCTAAACTCTGGTCTTCCGCCATGCCTTCGCAAATCTCCAACGGCCCATTTTTGGGACTGCGCCCAGACCCCGATTGCGGCAGACAAGACGCCAACGGCCACACCAATGGTTATTCCAATGGCGTGAATGGAGCAGCTGCTGCCAACGGCCACAAACCGGACACGCCATTTGCGTCGTTGCGATCTGGTCCGACGACTCCCAATGGCTCGCAGTCAGCCAGCTGGGCTTCCCCGAACGGCCTTGGGAAAGCTCTCAACGGGCATGCAGACAAGATCAACGGAGCGCCCAATGGCGACGAATTCCTTCGCCTCGACACGCCCAAGCAGGACGTGCTCGTTCTCCACGGACCACGCCAAAAGTACTCGCTCGAGCGAACCAAGGACATTCCCCCACTCAAGAGCGATGACGAGATCCTCATCCAAGTCCTCGCCATTGGACTCAACCCTGTCGACTGGAAGGGCCCGGACTACGGCTTTGGCCAGCCGTCGTACCCCTGGGTCAACGGGAGGGACTTTGCCGGCATCGTCGTCCGGCCGCCTCGCAAGTCGAGTCGCATTCAGAGCGGCGACGTCGTTTTTGGACCCTCGACCGACTACCGAGACGTGCGCAAGGCGGCGTATCAAGAGTATGTGGTGACGACGGATTCGAACGTTGCGCGGATCCCCAAAGGCTACAGCGTCAAGCATGGAGCCGCGCTGGGCGTCGCATTCGTTGCCGCTGCCATTGGGCTCGGTTCCTCGTTCGGATTGGATTTTGGCGATTTGGGCGCTGATGTGCCTGCTGGGCCAAATCTGCATGCTCTGTCGCGCGCCGTGGAGCGCAGTAAGATTCCCGAAGACATTCGCACCGAGGTGTTCGATAGCTTGCCATCCCACGAGAGGCCACAAAAAGGAGAGTGGATAGTTATTTGGGGAGGTTTGTCACCACTTTTTGGTAGCACTTGAACGGCCGCTGAAACATTACAGGGTCTTCGACAACTGGTGTCATGGCGCTTCAACTCGCCAAATTGGCCGGGCTACGCGTCGTCTCCGTAGCAGACATTGCCAAAAACGGCAAAAAGCTGCTGGACTTCGGCGCCGACATGCTCGTCGATCGATTCGACCAAAAGAGAGCGGCAGAAGTAATCCGCAGCGTTACCGGAGACAAGCTGCGCTTCGCCATTGACGTGACTGGCCGAGAGTCCGCTGCAATCCTGCAAGACATTCTGGTCAAGTCGAAGAGTAGCCTGCGCCGTCATTTGCTCGGCTACACTGGCTTGCCCAAGCTCAAGAGCGCAGAGGTGCAGCAACACTTGGTCCCCATCAAACTGTTCCACAACGTGCCCGTCATTGGCGACTCCTTGATGGAATGGCTAGAGGACTTGTTGGCTTCCCAGTCCCTCAAACTTCCCGAGATAGAGGTCGCCGATGGTGGTCTCGCCGGAATCAACGCTGCCTTGGATAAAATGAGAAACGGTTTGGTCAGTGGAAAGCGAATAGTCGTTCCCGTTTCACGACCAGGCTCAGAGAATGGCCACTCGACCCACCCCGCGACAAATGGCATCCCACCTGCGGTTGAGAATTCTTCTGACGAATTTGCCTATGCGGACCAGCTCAACTCAGACCCGGATCGGGTCAAGTTTGCTTACTGGGTCCCAAATGTCTCGGGTGGCCTTGTGGTTTCCAAGATTCCCCAAAGGACCGGCTGGGACCTCAAGTCCAATGAGCGGTATGCACGTACGGCGGAACGCGTGGGCCTGGAGTACGCGCTCATGCAGATTCGCTTCATGGCCGGCTACCTTGCTGAGAATCAATTCGAGTCTGTCAGCTTCAGCCAGGCCCTGCTGCACAGCACGTCGCGCATCCGCATGATTGCAGCGCTGCTACCTGGTCCGTGGCAACCAGCACTTGCCGCCAAACAGATTGCCAGCATCGACCACTACAGTGAAGGCCGCGTCGACGTAAACGTCGTTTCGGGATGGTTCAAGGCCGAGATGCAGTCCATCGGGCACTGGTGGCTGGACCATTCTGAGCGCTACCGTCGTTCCCGTGAGTTTATCGAATGCCTTCGTGGTGCATGGACACAGGACAACTTCACCTATCGTGGAAACTTCTACCAGTTCAACGACTGGACGCTCAAGCCGAAGCCGCTGTCACTGCCTGGACGCCCTCATCCAATCATTTTCCAGGGCGGCAACAGCAACGACGCGCGGGAGAATGGGGGCGCGGTTTCGGATGTCTACTTTATGAATGGCAACACACTCGAGGGCCTCATGGACCAGATTGCGGATGTCAGGGAGAGGGCGAAGAAATACGGACGCGAGGGCCAGGTTAGGTTCGCGCTCAACGGCTTCGTCATCTGCCGCGACACGGAAAAGGAAGCCGTCCAAGTGCTGCGCGAGATCCAAGGTAAAGCGGACATTGACGCCGTCGAAGCCTTCCGGGAGCAAGTCCAAAATGCTGGCGCCAGCACGTCCAACAAGACGGGGATGTGGGCCGGGAGCGAATTCAACGACCTAGTGCAGTACAACGATGGCTTCAAGACCAAACTGATTGGCACTGCACAACAAATCGCCGATCGGATAGTGATGCTCAAGAGCCTAGGCATCGACATCATCTTGACGGCCTTTTTGCACTATGATGACGAGATCCAGCTGTTTGGCGAAAAGGTGATACCGTTGGTGCGGCAGCTGGAGAGACAGGGCAGAGGAAAGGATAGAGACTTTGAGATTCGCCTGACTGGAGATGTATACCAGCAGGGAAAAAAATGACGGAGCGCCATCATCGCGAAGCAATCGTGAGCGGCGATGGCGCATGGGTGGTGACCAAGTTTTGGAAGCGCTTTGTCCGCGTCTTGTTTGGATGCTTGTGAAGGTTGAAAATGCTGCGCTGGCTTGCTGCTTTTGCTGATGGTGTCGATAGGCTGGCGATGAGTGTGGATGAATGCGTTGAGTTGAATCTGGCCAATAGCTGAGAGCGCTTCATGATTGTGTGGCCAACGGTGGTGGCCCAGGTGGTGGTTTTGGATTTGCCTGAGGCGACGCCAAGAGGCGAGTGCAAGCGAGTTCCGAATTTGACGCTAGCGGGTAATCGCTTTCTTCAGCTTCGGTTTCCTCTTGTCGCGCAACGTCTTTCTCACCACCACCGACACCCACTCGCCCGATCGCAAAGCTCCCTCAGCTCTGAGAATCTGCCTTCGATCGATATTCTCCCCTCTCGCGACAAGCACCCTACTGCTTTTGTGTCTCAGCAAGGGTATTCGTGTGCAATGGCGGCTCAACCGGACATTTCGCAGATTCTCGCTGCGTTAGGTGCGATGATCCGCCAGCCCAGCCTCACTTTTTCCACAAAGCTGACATGCAGGCCAGCGGCTACCAATCGAACTGGAAGCACTCCATCGCAGACGCCTTCTCAACCGCCTCCTCAGCAGCAACCGCCGCCGAGTCTACCCCAAGGCTACCCGCCTGCCTACGTGCCCACCCCGCCCGCTGGCGTCCCCGCTTACGGACTGCCGCAACCCACAAACTCTGGTAGCGTTGACTTGAGCTCCATCAAGCCTGTAAGCACCGGCTCAGTCAACTTCTCAGATGTCCTCGCGAGGGCACGCAACATTGCGACTGAGAAAGGACTGCAGCCCTACAACGGCGGCAGGTCCAGCACTGGTAAGACGGTCAAGCTCTTGCGCGTTGATTTCTAGCTGACCATGACCAGGCCCTCCTCGCGATGATCCTAGACTAGCAGGTCGACCCTACCGTCACTCGCGTTCGCGTTCGCGCTCTCCTCCTCGTCGCGACGCGTACCGCGACAACTACAACCCCTACCGCGATGAGCGACGCGACGACCCGCGCAGATCCGGATCCGGATTCGTGCGGGACAGATCACGTTCACCCCCGGCTCGAGGCCGCGACACCTTCTCTCCTCAACGCAACTATGGCGGGAGGGACCGCTCGCCGCCTGACAGCGAAACCATCACCATCGAGTCGTCGCTCGTCGGCCTCGTGATTGGCAGGCAGGGTGAGAACCTTCGCCGAATCGAGCAGGACACTGGCACGAGGATTCAATTCATCACTGGTCCAGAAGCGGGCGGACCGCAACGCCAGTGCAGAATCTCCGGGGCCCCCCGCGCTCGCATCGACGCAAAGCGGGAGATCTTCCGCATCATCGACGAGAATGGTGGCCAGGTTTCGCGAGACGCTCAAAGAGGCGGCAGCAGAGGACCCAAGGCCCAAGCTGCCCTCATGCATTCTGGAGAAAACAGCGTGCAGATCATGGTCCCGGACAGGACTGTCGGTCTCATCATCGGACGCCAAGGAGAAACGATTCGCGACCTTCAGGACAAGAGCGGCTGCCACGTCAACATTGTTGGAGAGAACAAGAGCGTGAATGGCTTGAGACCAGTCAACCTCATCGGCAGCAGAGAAGCCGCCGCCAGAGCCAAGGAACTAATCCTCGAGATTGTGGACAGCGACACTCGCGCAGGCCCTCCTGCAAAGGAGAACAACCGTCCTGCGCAGCTTGACATGGCAGGCCCTGGTAAGATCAATGACACCATCATGGTGCCGTCGGAGGCCGTGGGCATGATTATAGGAAAAGGTAAGCCTCCAATTCAGTCGTTCAGGTCATTGCTCACACGCGCAGGTGGGGAAACAATTAAGGAGATGCAAAACTCCACAGGCTGTAAGATCAACGTCTCTCAAGCGTCTGGAGCCGACATTGAGCGTGAGATTGGCCTGGTTGGCACGCGCCAGTCGATTGAAGATGCCAAGCAGGCCATCTGGGAAAAGGTTGACACAGTGGTCAGTGACCCCGACTCCCATTCTTATTGACAACACTCTGACCGTGGACAGCGTGAAAAGAACGGCGGAGGCGGTAATAGGGGCCGTGGCCGTGACAACGATCCGTATAGTGACCGCTACTCACAACCCCAGCAACAACCGTCGTATGCCCAACAACCAGCGGCAGGAATGCCACCGCAGCAGCCCGCAGCCGCGGGACAGGGCGACGGTGCTGCCGCTGCAGGTGCTGACCCATATGCTATGTATGGCGGGTACCAAAACTACATGGCCATGTGGTATGCTGCGATTGCGCAACAACAACAAGGACAGACGCCAGGCCAGCAACCTCCAGGAGCATAGACGGCAGAGCGTGACGTCGTGATACCGTGACACCGATGCTTAGAGGACCGAACAACAGTGCGTCTGGCACTCGACTATTGCTTGCACACGTGCTTGACGATGGCTGATGGTCTCATGCTGCATACGTATGGCTTGCTCTCCGGATTCCGTCTCGACTTCGGATGCTCTGATTCTCACTCTGACATGGTACCGTCGGCGCCGTCTAAAGCTTGCACGACCGAGTTTTGCATCTCATGCTTGATCTGATCGTCCCTCTGGATCGACGACTTGAACTGCTGTGGCTATGCGATGATGGCGATGCTACTGCTCTCTTGATGCGCCCGAACGTCTGGTATCAAGCCCTCTGGTTCTCTCTTCTCTCGCCTACCAAAGACTGGGCAGCAAGCATGCACCCGAGCATGAGCGGGTTTAAGCGTAATGACAAGGCCGGCGAGTATAGTGGATGCAACATGGCCCGCCTTGTCTTCCTCGGAATTCGAAAACAAAAAAAGCTACCTCTCCGACATGGTTCCACACCACGTAGTAATTGGCACCCGACACTCGTATTGAGAATTGAATACAAAAAAGCAGCCGGCATGGTCGGCGGCGGCAGCAGCCATTCCCGGTTGCTTTGACTTCTTCTACTTCCCCTGGCTCCCTTGGAAACGTGGCAGACTGGCAACTGTTGATTCGTCGTTCTGGCTCGACGCGATGCTGGATGGCCGGCAGGGCAAGGTGTTGCCGGTGGTCATTGGTTGGGACTGGTGGTTTAACCTTTGAGCTTTGGCAACAAGTGGTTAATGGAGCTGGTCTTTTCTATACTGCTGGAGTCGGTTTCTTTCGTGTGCGGTCTTCTTTGCGTAGCTTACAAAATGGAGTTGACGACTTCTCGCGCTTGTTTGACCCAGGGTGAGCCGGCTCTCGCGCTATGGCTAGCGGACAAGCATGGCGAGGAAACATCAGGGACAGACTGGACCCTTTTGGTCGACTAGGACATCGTCCATTAGCCAGTGATAATGTAGCCAAGACGCTGCGGACAGCTTGGACTCACGTGGGCCGGCGGCATGTGCACGAAAGCGTCAAGGATTGGCATGTCCCGCCCTGTCGGGCCTCGCCGCTCAGCGCCCTCGATACATCGAGCAGCAACCATTGCACGTAAACGAGAAACAACCTCTTGATAAGACCTGGCGTTAAGCGACTTCTCGCGCCTCCAGGCTTTTTCCTTCTCCGTCTCCTTTCTTTACTCACCTTCTCCTGTGCCTTTTCCCTTTCTTTCCTACTTACCTTCCTCTTCTACTACTAGGTCGCCTCTCATATACCACCACATTCCCGCCACCCGGTAGCTAGACTTGCGATAATACTACCTTTTCCCTCTCTTGCCTTGTTCTCTCAACTCCCATTTCCCTTCCAGCATTCGCCATGGCTCCGGGCCCGGTTGACCCCGCCGTTCCCGCGGCCTGCATAGGCGCCCTCGCCTCGTTAACAACAGAATACGATGACACGCTGCGCTTCTACTTGAACGGCACAAAGGTCGTCCTGGACGACGCCGACCCCGAAGTCACCCTCCTGGAATACCTGCGCGGAATCGGCTTGACTGGGACGAAGCTCGGGTGTGCAGAAGGAGGCTGCGGCGCGTGCACCGTCGTCGTCTCGCAGTACAACCCGACGACCAAGAAGATCTACCATGCCAGCGTGAATGCGTGTCTGGCGCCGCTCGTCAGCGTCGACGGCAAACACGTGATAACCGTGGAGGGAATTGGAGATGTAAACGGCCCGCATCCGACGCAGGAGCGCATAGCGAAGATGAATGGAAGCCAGTGCGGGTTTTGCACGCCGGGAATTGTCATGGTCAGTGTTCTTACCACTCTGGCTTGCGTGCTGAAACCAGATTTTAACTTTCGCAGAGCTTGTATGCGCTTTTGAGGAATAACCCCGAACCGTCCGAACACGATGTCGAAGAAGCGTTTGACGGAAACCTATGCCGTTGCACAGGCTACAGGCCAATTCTGGACGCGGCGCAAAGTTTCAGCGTAAAAGGAGGTGGCTGCGGAAAAGCAACGGCCAACGGAGGCTCAGGATGCTGCATGGAGAAAACAAACGGGGCTGGCGGATGTTGCAAGAATGGCGCGGCGGCAGAGAATGGAGACGGCCAACCCATCAAACGATTCACGCCACCCGGATTCATCGGATACCACCCGGACACTCAGCTCATATTTCCTTCGGCACTGCGCAAGCACCAATTCAGACCACTGGCATTCGGAAACAAGAGGAAACGATGGTTCAGGCCAGTCACCCTGCAGCAGCTTCTCGAGATCAAGAGCGTCTATCCGTCGGCCAAAATCATTGGAGGAAGTACCGAGACGCAGATTGAGGTCAAGTTCAAGAATATGCAATACACCTCGTCTGTGTTTGTGGGAGACATACCCGAGTTGCGACAATTCTCGTTCAACGACGACCACATCGAAATCGGTGGAAACGTCGTATTGACCGATCTGGAAGACATTGCGAAGGAGGCGGTCGAGCATTACGGCGAGGTGAAGGGCCAACCGTTTGCCGCGATTCTCAAACAATTGCGATACTTTGCCGGAAGGCAAATACGCAACGTGGGAACGCCGGCCGGCAATCTGGCGACAGCCTCCCCCATTTCCGACCTGAATCCCGTTTTTGTTGCCACCAACGCCACGCTTGTCGCAAAGAGCCTGGAGAAGATTACGGAGATCCCAATGACGGAGTTCTTCAAGGGCTACAGAGTGACAGCGTTGCCGGCTGATGCCATTATTGCGAGTGTCCGGATACCCGTGGCCAAGGAGACGGGAGAATACATGCGCGCGTACAAGCAGGCAAAGAGAAAGGACGACGACATTGCAATTGTCAATGCGGCCTTGCGTGTATCGTTGAGTGATGCATGCACTGTTGACGAGATCAACTTGATCTACGGCGGAATGGCACCTACCACGATTGCGGCCAAAAAGGCCGAGCAATATCTCCTCGGAAAGAAATGGACAGATCCTCAGACACTCGAGGGTGCTTTTGGTGCCCTCGAAGAAGACTTTGATCTGCGCTTTGGGGTTCCCGGCGGCATGGCTACTTACCGCAAATCGCTTGCATTCGGCTTCTTTTACAAATTCTACCACGAGACGTTGGCAAGCATCAGTGCAGAGGAAGAGGCCAGCGTCGATCATCAGGCTATTGGAGAGATTGAGAGGGAAATATCGTCTGGACACAAGGACCACGACGCTTCCATCGCGTACGAACAGCAGGTGCTGGGCAAGGGGCGTCCTCACGTTGCTGCCATGAAGCAAGTCACTGGTCAAGCCCAATACACTGACGACATCCCCCTGCAGAAGAATGAGCTCTGCGGATGCATGGTCCTCTCCACCAAGGCCCACGCCAAGTTGCTGAGCGTCGACCCCTCCGCCGCGCTGGCCATGCCCGGCGTCGTCGACTGGGTCGACCACACAGACCTGCCAAACCCCCAGGCCAACTGGTGGGGAGCTCCAGTTTGCGACGAAGTCTTTTTCGCCGTCGACAAGGTGTTCACCGCCGGCCAGCCGATTGGCCTCATCGTCGCAGACTCGGCGAAGCGGGCGGAGGCTGGTGCCAGAGCCGTCAAAGTCGAGTACGAAGAGTTGCCCGCCATCTTCACCATCGAGGAGGCCATTGAACAGCAGAGCTTCATGGACCACTTCCGTTACATCAAGAAGGGCGATACCGAGGAAGCGTTCAAGAGCTGTGACCATGTTTTTGAAGGTGTCGCCCGGATGGGTGGGCAGGAGCACTTTTATTTGGAGACTCATGCTTGTGTCGTTATTCCCAAGCATGAGGATGGCGAGATGGAGGTCTGGAGTAGCACGCAGAATCCCACTGAGACGCAATCGTACGTCGCCCAAGTCACGGGCGTCCAAGCAAACAAGATTGTTTCGAGGGTCAAGCGGATGGGTGAGTACATTCTCCGCGCTGTTTTATTGAGAGAAAGCTAAGTTACCAGGCGGTGGCTTCGGCGGGAAAGAGACTAGGTCGATACAGCTTGCTGGCATTCTTGCCGTTGCTGCGAAAAAGGCAAAGCGTCCTGTCCGCTGTATGCTCAACCGGGACGAAGATATTCAAACCACAGGAGCACGTCATCCCTTCCTTGGTGTGTGGAAGGTGGGAGTCAATAAAGATGGCAAGATTCAGGCACTCGACGTGGACATTTTCAACAACGCCGGATGGACGCAGGACCTCAGTGGCGCCGTGATTGACAGGGCGTGTACGCACGCCGATGGAGTCTACAAGATTCCCAATGTACACGTCAGGGGCAGAGTATGCCGGACAAACACCGTCTCAAACACGGCGTTCCGTGGGTTTGGCGGTCCTCAAGGCATGTTCATTGCAGAGAGCTACATGGAGGAGGTCGCAGACCACCTCGGCATGTCGGTCGATAAATTCCGCCGTATCAACATGTATCAACCTGGCGACATGACGCATTTCAACCAGGAACTCAAGGACTACTATGTGCCGCTCATGTACCAGCAGGTCAAGGACGAGGCAGAGTACGAGCGCAGGCGCAAAGAGGTGGACGAGTTCAATGCGACGCACAAGTGGAACAAGCGTGGCCTTTCCATCATCCCCACCAAATTTGGCATCTCCTTTACTGCCCTCTTCCTCAACCAGGCTGGTGCTCTGGTCCACATCTACCACGATGGATCTGTTCTTCTCGCACACGGTGGAACAGAAATGGGCCAAGGACTGCACACCAAGATGATCATGATTGCGGCCGAAGCGCTCAATGTGCCAGCAGAAGACATTCTCATCTCCGAGACAGCCACGAATACCGTCGCAAACACCAGTTCGACGGCCGCCTCGGCCTCTTCAGACCTCAACGGGTACGCCATTTGGAACGCGTGCGCGCAGCTCAACGAGCGCCTTGCCCCGTACCGCGAGAAACTCGGGGCCAACGCGACCATGAAGGATATTGCACATGCCGCGTACTTTGACCGAGTCAACCTCTCTGCCAACGGCTTCTACAAGACGCCCGACATAGGGTACACGTGGGGCGAAAACAAGGGGATGCCGTACTTCTACTTCACGCAAGGCGTGACGATGGCCGAGGTAGAAATCGACACGCTGACGGGCGACTGGACGTGCCGCCGCGCGGACATAAAGATGGACGTGGGGCGCAGCATCAACCCAGCCATCGACTACGGGCAGATCGAAGGCGCGTTTATCCAAGGGCAGGGCCTCTTCACGACGGAAGAAATGCTGTGGCACCGCGCATCCGGCTCCCTCTTCACCCGCGGCCCCGGCGCCTACAAGATACCCGGCTTCCGCGACATCCCGCAGGTCTTCAACGTCAGCCTGCTCAAGGACGTAAATTGGGAGAATCTGCGCACCATCCAGCGCAGCCGCGGCGTGGGCGAGCCGCCGCTCTTCATGGGGTCGGCCGTCTTCTTTGCCATCAGAGACGCGCTCAAGGCGGCCCGCAAGCAGTGGGGCGTCGAGGATGTCTTGAATCTGAGGAGCCCGGCTACGGTGGAGCGCATTAGGGTTAGTTGTGCTGACCCCATTATTCGTCGCGCAATGGTGGAGCCGAGGGAAGGCGAGAAGAGCTTCTTCGTCAGTATATAGGGCGGCTGTTGGTTGTCGTGGTGAGGCGTTACATTCTGCTTTTTTTTCAGTCGACAGTCGAGACATGTGCGGTTGTAGGCCGTCTAGTTGGTGTCCTGTCTTTTTGGGAGCTCTTATTCACCATTGCCGCTGCGCTTGGGGAGCAGTCGTCCGCTAGTGTGGGTTCAAAATAAAAATAAAGCAACGAATGAGAGAGCGCAAATGCTCTATTGGCATCTGGTATTTCAAGCTTGGCCTCCGCTAGTACTGTCCCACAGCTTGCACTTATCAGGACCACCGTGACTTTGTGGTGAATGATGCTCGACGGCGACAAGCAGCAGCGCGAAAAAGAAAGATAAGGCCTAGCCATATCAACATGATCGGCTCCGGAGGCGCCTACAAATAATCAGCGTCTCCCGCGCGCGCTTCGTCTTTGAGACAATGCGGACCAGCCGGCGCCGCTGATTGCCAACGTCTCTGCGCCACATAGAAGATGAGCACCCGACCTCACCAGCCGCCCGCCCGATTCTATTCTTGTTGCTCGACCACCACCGCCCCGCATCTCGACAACACCTCCATCAGCCTGTGATGCACGGAATCCGTCGACCAGCAAGTTTTGAAGCCGGCTTGCTTCTTCTTGAGCCGTCCTTGACGCCATGTGGCGAGCCAGAGTGTGGATGGAGGAGCAATACGAAGCTGTCCGGGGGGTCGCTCCGGACGTGTCGTGACGCTTGACGTCGGTCAACCAGTCGATCAGCGGGCGCACACACGTTATGCCCCGGGCGGCTCGTGTAAAAGAAGAGAAGGAACGGTACGGATAATAATGCTGCGCACGCTATTGACGGCAGAGTTGACGGCAGAGGGAGCAGATGGAGCAGCGGCGGGCTCGTATTTGCAACCAGCGAGGTGAGTGGCGATGGCGATGGTGCAAGGCGAGGCGACGAGAGGAGGCCATGCGGGTGGCCGGCAGCGTGGTAGCGAACGCCGCTGACAGCGAGCAGTCAGGACATTCCATGCTGGTGTTGAGCACTTCCGCAACTAGGTCAGACAAGCGTGCGAGCCGGCTACTTTGTTGACCGCTGGATCGAGACGAGACGACTCTGCAGAACGACGTTACTCGGCAGCTCCCTCTCTTACGACTGGCTATTCTCGATGACCGACCGACCGACCGGCCGGCCTGCCACCAGACCAAGCATTGATTGCACCAGCCACTCGGCCTCGCTCGCCTCTATTTCGTCCCCGAAAATAGATGCCCACGGCAAGCCTAAATTCATTTCCCGCTGCGTTTGTACCTTACAGCGTGTCAGCGAGCCAACCGCATGCGGGCGCGGCGGACCGTCGCCCAGGAAGCCCGGCTCGAGGCGGAAGGGCTGTCAGACTGGCTAGTGGCTGGAGCGTTTTCGTATTGCAACGCTACATGACAATCATTGCTGATCCAGGCGAGCCTGCAGACGGTAAACATTCAGAAAAAGGGAAGTTTGGGGGAAGGCCTGCCTCTCTCCTGTTTCGTTCTCTCTTTGCTCTCAGGGGGCGGAGGCTCATCGTACCGACTGGCTGTGCTTCGACCATCCCATCCCATCCACGTCCTATAAAGACCGCCGTGCTGAACCTGTCTTTATCCTGCTGCTGCACATCCATTCCACTTCGCCATTGAAATCGTCAGAACGTCATTGCTTGAAGCATTTAACCTTCATCGATAATCTTATCACTCTACCTCCTTTCTCCGCAACTCCACCACCACCAACCATCACAATGCGTTTCCAATCCATCCTCGCCGCCGGCGCCTCTCTGCTCGGTCTCTCCGCCGCCCGCCTCGTCGGCGTCAAGGTCCCCTCCACCATCGCCCCTGGCGACTTGATCAACGTCAAGCTGGTCAGCGAAAACTACATCCAAAGCGTCTACGACGTGTCGGTGGCATTCGGCCTCGCACCCAACGCATCATACGGCTTCTCACTCGGCAGCGTCGCGGGAGCTCAATTCCTCGGTAAGCCAAAACCCCCCTACATCCTACCCACCTCAGTATAGCGAAATCCCACAAACTAACCAACGCCACCAGGCCCCGGCAACTCGAACAAGCTCGAGGACGTCCAGGTGCTCATCTCGCTGCCCAACGACGCACCCACCGGCGAGCAGATCTTTGGCGCCGCCCTCACCAGCTTGTACGGCGCCAGCTCCAGCCCGGTCATTTCGAGCTTCAACGTCACCGTCACGGTTGGCGACAAGACGAGCGACGACTACGTGCAGAGCGAGGGCTTCCAGTCTTTCTCGCCTCAGTAAAGAAAGGCTAAAGTGAGGGCGGGATTCTTTCTTGCCGTGTCATGATTATGGCGCTATGATTTGTTCTTGGGGCTGCTGCTGTGGGCGGACGGCATTGCGTGTAGTATGCTACACGCACCGCCCCTTTTGTGGTTCCTGGGAGAGAGAGAGAGAGAGAGAGAGGGAAGAACGCATTCTTGTCGATATGATTGCTTGCTTGCTTGCTTGCTTGTTTGTTGGGCGACCTTGTGATGGGTTCAAAAGACTTGCTTGCGACACAGTCCTTAGAAGCATTGCGCTTACGCTACTTTACGAATTGCATCATCATTACCATAATTATCACCACCATAATCATCACTCCCATCTCCCTAAAAAGTAACCTCTTTTTCTGCTTCTGCGTTCGCGACATTGCTTTCCCAGCTCTGGGCCCTAATACTATATGTACTACACCTGCACGTCTAATCTACACGTCATTCGTCGCCTAGCTTCATCATCCATTGGGCACTAGCTGACCCGTTGCTTTTGCCTATATAATAAATGTTTCTTCTCTCACTAGCAGCAGTGGCCTCACCGCCCGCTTTTGCAGCGGCTGAGCGCGTAGGTAGCTACAGCTAGCAACGTAAGAGTTTTGTCAATCAAGCACAGGTGCTGCGCGGGAAGGGCGGCCCATATTGGGTGGGTGTAGAAAGAGAGGAACCCTGGCACTGCGGTATACGTTGGGAGCAGTCGTCCTTCCGCCACTACAGTTGGCGCTCAGGTAGCCAGGCTGTCATTCATCAAAAAGAACCACATCAGCCGAGCAAGCGAGAGAGAGAAACAAAACACCACACCCAGACTCGAACGCTGGCACACGCACTTTCCTATTCGGGTACGCGAGCGCCTGCTGTCGGTTACCGCACACCGCAGTTCAGACTAGTGTCAAAAGAAAAGGTAAAAGGCAGAAGGCAAAAAAGGAAATTTACCAATCGGACAGGAACACCAATGTTGGTGCTCCTGTCCAATATGGGGTTTGAAGTCGCGGCGGGGGGTTATATAGTGAGCTTTGGTGGTAGGAGGGAAGGAGGGAAGGAGCGGGGTTGATGGTCTGCTGCTCGCTCTGTGGAGAGGAAGGATGTGCTGCTCTCTCCATCTCTGTGCTTTTTGAGTTGGTTGAGCTGCTGAGGCCAATGGTTTGTGGTGAAATTGGAAGGGAGTCTGTAAATGGAACATCGTGACTTGTCCACTGAGAGCCCGGACATTGCTAAAGGAGTCGCGAATAAGGAGCATTCGATTCCTGAGAGGTAAGAGGGTCAGAGCGAGGATGTGCACAAGTTCTATGGTCGCCGGGGCCTGCCTTTGTAGTATATTCGGGGCATCCACCGTGGACGGAAATCTTCGACGACGATGGTAGAACGAGAGTAGCAACCACACCGGCCGTTGGTAAGAGCGGTGTTTATTAGAGGCAGTCAAAAAACGGACGGAGGAACAATACCTCGACAAACTCTTAAAAACGACAAGATATCCCGGGGTATTCGTACACAGACGCAAAGTGAATGGTTGGCTTGTTGGTGGCCATGGTGTTGCAACTCATGCTACCCCTGCGCGCATCCCCATCCCATCCCGACTACAACACCTCCAGTCCGCTCCCGCCCCATCTCCCCACAAAGCTGATCCACGTCTCGCAAGAATTTCCTTTGCCAACCGCACCATTCAGCGCCGAGCAAGCGAATCGGAAAACTCGACCGCGCCGCCCCGAGTCTCCGAGAGTAGAGTTCAGCCGCCAGCACCGTCGCCATCTGGTTCTACTACCGCCGCCTCGCCTCCACGTGATTTCCCAACTTCCTGCTCAACCAGGACTCGCTGGTGCCGACGCTCTGCGGCGTCCTATGGATGGCCATCGGCGGTCACTTTGCTGGGAAGTCGCTGTTTGGGCGCAGGCCCCGGATGGCGATGCGCTGCTCGGTCGATTCGGGCCCCAAGGTGCGGCCGTTGCTGGAGATGGCGCCAAAAGGTGTCCCTGGCGAGCTGTATCGCATGTTCAGGCCGTATCTCGTCGTGGACGGGGGATGCGCGCCGCTGCCGGTCGTGGATGAGGAGGGCAGTACGTGGTAAGACTACCAAGATCTTTCACGGAGGACGTCACCATCACTGGTATCTATCTATCTATTAGCACAGGACTTGCTGAACATGCCATGGCAGATGCGGATTCGCCCCGCCAGACGAAGAATCATCCGACTACTTCAGCGACAAAGAGGGGCAGGACTGCGTGCGCTCCGGCTGGCACCGCCACCAGTTCGCCATCATGTACGCATGGTACTTCCACAGCATCAGCCACTGCCACTAATGGCAGGCGGCTGTCGTCTGGGTGCGCGGTCCCAACCACGACCGGCCCACCGTCCGCGGCGTGGCCTTGACCAAGAGCGGCGAGTGGGTCATGACGAGCACGCCGCACCTCGACGGCAACCACGTCCTCGTCGAACACTGCAATAATGACTCGCTACGCGGCTGTGACGGCGTCCGCTTCCTCGAGTATCAGAGCAATCCGCTGCTGGGCCATGGACTCACCACCACTCCTGCTGGTGGCAAATCCCAGCCTATCGCTACCTGAGTGTGTACCGCAGGCGACCAGGGATGCGCTGCAGAACATAGACTTTGGCCTCGCGCGGGTGCCGATCATAGACGGCAACTTTGAGAAGATGATTGAAGAAGCCTTCTTTTGATTGTCTGATATCAAAACCTCGGAAAGAACCGCCTTCGACCGCACTCCAAACCATTGTGTCCCAGGGGTATCAGTCCGCCCCCAAAAAAACGAACCGCAAAAACCCTCCGACCCGCCGTCACGAATCTTGCTGACCACCATGTCGAGTACGCCGCTGTGTCTTTAGCCGAGGGCGAACCAGTAGTGCTCCGGAATCGGGTTCATATACTCTGACGTCTCGTCGTCGGCGTCGTAGTCCAGTTCGGCCATGCCGTCGTAGTATACCTGGAGCTCGTAGTACAGCTTCACGTCTTCTTCTGGCTCTCCAAAGAGGCGTCGCAGGTTGAACGAGTCTTCGTCTTCCAGGTCCTTCGTCTTCTTGCGCGGGTCGTAGAGCAGTCCGAGGTAGAACGCCTCCTCGTCTTCCCACGCGTCGTCCTTGACCTCCTTCCAGTCGGCCCTCGTCATGGCAAACAGGCGTAGCAGGTGGCACGAGCGATCGCCAAACACGTCTCCGCTCCTGGTCCTCGGGCCATACAGCAGGTCGAGGTAGAAAGGTTCCTCATCGTCTGTTTCGACACTGGTCAGATCCGACACCGACTGCGAGCCCACGACGCCACGGCCGGGCAGGTTGCTCAGATGCGGGCCCCAATTGCCATCGCTGTCCTCATCGACGGGCTCCGGGACGGCGCTGAGGTCGTAGCCGGCGGCGCCGGCGCGGATGCAGCCCTCGACCCAGTCGGCAATGTAGCCCATCCACTCGCAGTAGCTGATCATCAGGTCCGACACGATGTAGCCGTCGGCGTGCGCAATCCAGTCGCCCGCGCTCGGCGGTGCCACGACGGCGCAGCGCGGCACCTTCGGGTACGCGCCGTGGTCGACGTAATACTGGGTGTAGTGACTGTCGACGCCGCCGCCGCTGCGCCGCGCGCCGCGCCACGGGTACAGGTAGAAGCGGTAGACGCGGTTGGCTTCGTCGGGCTCCAGCTTCGGGACGTGCACGACGACGTCTTCGGATAGGCCGCAGCGCGCGTCGCGCAGGAGGGGCAGGTAGTGGACATGATTCTCCTCGCCGGGCTTGGTCTCCAGATTCGGCAGCGTAGGGAGGCGGTATGGGTCGGGCTTTGGCGATGGATCAAAGTGCGGCCACTCGCCGTCCCCCTCGAGGTCCTCGACGATGTAGAGCTCTACGTTGTACGGGGTCTCGACGCGCGCATGGATGGTCCAGACCTGGCTGTGTCGCGGGATATATTCAAACGGGTGGTAGAATGCGCGCATGCGGTAGCTGAACGGGTGGACGCTGCGTTTGAACTCGTACTCTGGGAAGAAGTATATCATGTTCCGCGCCGAGGCGTCGGGGCCGATGGCAAAGAACGATCGCACGCCGGCGTTGTTGGCAATCTGGAGCTGGACATGTTCCTCGATCTTCAAGTCCAGTCCGCCGATTAGGGCCGTGCTGGAAATGTCTGCATGCTGGATAGCTGGAGAGCTGGGCGAAAGCGTCCGGGTGGATGTTGCGTCGCTTGTGTCGGCTGAGGCGTCGGATGATGACATGGTGGGCGCGTCGCGGAAGAGTGCTGGCGAACAACGAGAAGAGGAACGACGCTGATTGAAGTTGAGAGAGATCGCAGAAGGTCAGGAAAAGGTTTCCACAGTGTTAGAAGGTCGCATCTCTTCTCGGCGTTGTGGTGTCGTCAAGTGATGAGTTCGTGGTGCGCACCGCTGGTTCCCACGCCGACGCGCGCACGACGACTCATACTCTTTCCCAACCCAAAGATCAAGACTGTGAATCAGTGCGAAAAGCGACAGCCAGGCTGAAGGGCTTGTGACAACAGGAGATGCGCACGTCGGGGAGAACGGGGTCCAGGGGTAAGTTGATCGAAGAGACCAAAGGTGTTGACTTCTCCGCGAAACACCAAGAAGCAAAGAGACAACACCAGCCAGAAACATAAAAGCAGCAACTCAAGACAACGAGAGGTCCACGAAGAAACCAAAAGGCTCAGCAGACTCCAGGAAACGCATCAAGCCTCCCAGCAAACGCATCAAGCCTCCAGCAGTCAGAGCTCCAAGCACCAACGCCGCAACACCCAAGCCTATCAGCACCACTACCCTCGCAATCGCCGCACAAGCCTCCAAAACGTAGACGACGACGCCGAAAACTGCGACGCCAAACGCCCACACCTCTTTCACCGTGGCCCAGAAATCCGCCGCGGCCTCCGCGAGCGCGGGCACGGCGTCGTCGACGATTTTGAACGAGCCGCGCGCGACTACATCCACCGCCAGAGCGGGCAGCGCGAAAAACAGGAAGAGCTGGACACCGCAATTGCTCGCGACGGCGTCGATCGCGGCCCAGAATCTGCTTCTTTCGTCGTCCTTCTCCGTCATCAGCGGGAACGCGGACTCCAGCCCCGCCGACACGGAGCGATGCCAGGAGCCGCGAAGCGCGGCGTCGATATCGAGGTCGGCTGGACGAAGCGGCAGCGGGTCTGGGGAGTCGCCTTTTGTGCTGTCGCTGCTTCTCCCACGCTGCTCGTGCCACAACGCGACGCGGGCCCAGGTGCGACAGGCGTCGACAGTTGATCGCGGGAGGCGGACGCCGCGCTGATCGGCGAAGCCGTCGTACGCGGCAATGGTCTTGTCGCCGAACGGGGCGAGCGGCGCAGTGGGCGCAACGACAGCGCCACGGACGAGATACTCGCCACGAAGCACGGCGCCAGTCGACAGGTGCGGGAACGCGCGCGCTACGCCGCTGTCTTCGTCCGCTGTGGCGCGCGGGTATCGGTAGATGCGGTAGATGCGATTCCATTCGTGCGGGGCCAGGCGCGGGACGACGATGTGGATGCGTTGGGAGGGAGCCTTCGTGGGCTGATCTGCCACAGTAGAAGTATTCGTCAGGCGGAAACACATGGAGCGCGCGGCCAGCAGGCCGTGAGGGTAGTCAAAGGATTGGCGCATGTTTGCGGTGTTGCGGAGGAGCGGCCACACAGCGGGCTCAATGGCTTCGTGGATCAGCATGTCGATGGGCCCCTCTTGGGCGCGGATGTGGATGGTCCATATGGGGTGATTGCGGATTGGCTGTGGCAGTGTGTCCGTTCTGTAGGTCGTATAGCGAGAGTTCGTGTAGTTGGACGAGGAATATGGCACTTTGGGGAACAGGACGAAGTGGTGGCGTAAGTGGCCATCGTGGCCGATGCTGAATGCTGGATCTGGAAGGGTCGTCAGGTGGGAATTTGCGAAGCTTGCGAGCGAATCCATGTTGGCTGGTCAGTGGCGCTCTGAAGTGTGGTGAGATGAGGTCGCCAAAACTCGAGATACTTGACGATTCGACATCTCGGCTCTGGGTCTTGGACAAAGAGGGACGAGGGAAGCATCGCGAGGAACAAATACAAGTGACAAAGGATGGCTGAAATTAGCTACGAGGGGTAAGTTGGAGTTCTGAAGACGGAAATGGACGGCGTTCTTTGTTCGTATTCAGACAAGGCGAATACGTCGACTCTATTAGAGAATCAGCACAAACACGAGCGAGATGAACACACAAGACCGTTGGTGAAATTGAAATGGCGTTTGTATTCAACAGGGCACAACACCTTGCAGCCCTCTACTCAAAGTACAAAAAACGACGTCAAGGGACTAGGCGCTCTGACGGCCAGATGTACGGATTGCGGATGACTTCGCAGCGTGTCGCAGCGAGACAACCACCCACGACGCCTATACTTCCCTACTCAGTAGTAATCTTACACACACATTATTCGGAAATAAGAGCAAAGACAAGAAATACCGAGGACAAACCATAAAAATATGTTGAGTTTCCCTATCAAACGTCAGCATAACCACAGGGGTGGGGTCTTACCTTGACTTCCTCGGATTACGGATTAAGGAAAGAAGGCCGACGCCGCGTTCTCCGTCGCCGTGGGGTTTTTGATTTTGAAGCGCTGGTTTGCCGTGCTGTTGTGGTCTGCGTCAGCTTGTGATAATCTCTGGGAGAGAGAGAGAGGGAGAGAGAGAGAGGGAGAGAGAGAGAGGGAGAGAGAGCGGGAGTGAAGGGAGAGGGAGAGGGATAGGGAGAGGTACGATACAAACAAACAACTTACCTGCTCTACTCCCGTGTCCAGAGGATATGGTTCCATGCCGGTAGGATTATTGAATTGAACGGTGGTCGACGGTCGAAGCTTGTCAAACTGCTCTCCGTTAGCTTCCTTTCCAATTAATCTGCCAACAAAGCAAACAAACAAAGCGAAGGAGAAAGGGGATGCGATACAAGACTCACAGCCTACTTGCCAAACAGCTCTTTTGACGCCCTCCAACTACCATCCTTCCTGGAATTGAATATCCTGCACACGTTAGCATGCCTCAGGGGCGGGGGCTTACCTTCTATCTTTCTCTCTCTCTCTCTCTCTCTCTCTCTTCTCCGTTCCTCGGTCCGGCGAATGCGATAGTCCAGGGTCGAAGTGCTAGTGCCTACGTGTCGGTCGGTTGGTTCGTCGTATCTGTCCACCACACATTAGCCACATACTCCGGGATGACCTACCTGTTCCAGGAATGGGCGAGTGTCTACGACCAATCGAGGCGGTGGATGCAAGCTGTTGTGATGCAGCCAACGCGCATGCAGAGTGTACTTATACAAGCGCAGCAGCCACCACCAACCCCCACATTGTTCAAGCGCATTGTCAGCGAAAGACAAAGAAAATCCCATTTTGTTTGTATCTGCTACGTCAAGAAAAAAGGGGAGAAAAGCCAACGCCATTGTTTTGTTTTGGGACCGCACTCGCTTGCTTTGTCCAGCTCGCGAGCCATTGTGCGCCGTGTCGTGGACAAAGCTGATTGTGGACTAGCTCGCTGGTGCTGTGATGATGGGATGGATGGATGGGCGACTTGATGCGCCCCGCTCGCTCTGCTCGCTCAAATGCTCGCTCGTATGTAGTGCAATGCCACGCCACGCCATACTGTGTGGGGTGAATCGGTCAAATCAAATCAAATCAAATCAATCAATCAATGGATCAATGTAATGCCCTGTGAGTAGTTGTAAACCGCTGAGAAACGCCACTGTGGAAGCGCCGACGGCCAGCCTGAGGTCGGCCGTTCGCGCGTCGTGAGAATGTCGCTCCGGGAAACGAACGAACGCCTGTCGATGATGAATAAAGAATTTGCCCAGTCCAGTCCGGTCCGGTGGTGTTGGATGTCGCGTTTCCAAGGAAAGTGAGTCGCCTGTTTGGTGGGCCCTAGGTGTCCAAGACGAGTGGAGTCGCAAGTCGAAACTCCGGCTGGCTTGGAGGAATAACAAGAGAGTCGGAACGCAGAGACAAAAGGAAAATGCAAAGGAAAGGCAAGCGTGAAGACTCCTTGTTGGAAAGAGTCGCTGGCACACTTGCTGAGCAATGAGACTTTGAGATGAAATCGCGAGGATTCCGTTGGAGTTGTGGGTGCGCTAGATGACCGACCATGATCAGCCCTTGTGCGGGTAGACGAAGCGAGGACGAGGCAGCGCGGGAGGTTCGGGGCTGGTGTACCTGGTATTGTCAGTCGCAATCATCGTAGTGGCAGAGGTTTATTCAACTTACGGCTGAGACCGAAAAGCACCAGGCTTGGGGTCGAGGTCACCCTTGCTGTAGACGTCGCGCGGACCAGGCTCAATAGCATCAATCAAGTCGGAAGGGAGAAGCCTGTGCCTGTCGCGCTCGGCCTCCTCATCGATCTGGTGCATGGGGTACAAAATGTCGAGCTCGGTCGGAATCTTCCAGACCTGGTCGAGCGGCTGCTGATGGACCACGGGCAGATGGTTCCAGGGGACAGCGCCGTTGGTGGGCTCGCGGGGCAGAGGCAAGAAGCGCTTGACACCTGTACGCGCGCGGTCATCGCCCTCCCACTTCATCTCGGACAGCGTCGGCCAAGACGCGACGCGACGGTCTGGCGTCTTCCAATCCGGACACCAGATGGTGGGCAAGCCGAAGACGGCACCGTGGCCAGGCTGCCTGTCCTTCATGTCCCAAGTCGGCATGACCGCCGCAATCTGGTCTTGCCTCTCATTCTCGCGCGCAAGAGCCCGCTGTTCCATGTCCGCAATCTTGCGCTTCTCCGCCTGGAGTCTGACATTGTGCATGGCTGATTGGTGCCGAAGCCAGGAGCCAAAGTCCTTGATGGGCTCCATGATGTCCTTGTCGTACTTGCGAAAGTTGCGACGAACACCAATCTGAGCAACCTCGTACTGCTCTTCCTGACGGCATCTGTCCGAGACCCAGACCTTGCTCGAAGTGTGACCGCCTCCATACTGAGTGTCATTGCCCTCACTGGAATTGTAGGGAACGACGGATTGAGCCGGCTCGGGAGTGTATGGTGCTTGAGGCATGCCGTCACCCAAGTCGAAAGCTAGGCGACGCTCAATGGGCTTCTGGCTCGTCTTGTTGAACTCGTTGTGCTTGGTAGGCTGGCCATCCTGGACACTTGCGGTGTACGACTCGTCGCGGGCATAGGAGTTGTCGCGGCCATATCTCAGGTCCTGGGGATAAGGGAAGTCTTGGGCGATTGCAGAAAGCTGGTGCTGAGACTGCTCGGAGTCCTGGACGTGCTGGGCGTTTTGAAGGCGCTGGGAGTCCTGAAGATGCTGAGAGTCCTGAACGCGCCGAGTGCTCTGCATGTGCTGAACGGTCTGCATGTTTTGCAAGCGGTGCAGATGCTCCGTACCCTGCGTCGTCATGGGCTGCGGAGTTGGAGTCTGGTTGCACGCCGTCGGGGAAGAGTACTTGCGGGGCGCAGAAACGACTTCATCAGCATGCATCTGGGTCAGACGTGCCTTGAGTCCACTGGCAACGGAATCGTACTCGCGCCGAGGCGTTTGCGGATGCATGATCCTCTGAGCGTACTGCTGAGCGTACTGCGGATGGTCGGCACTGCCGATGCTCTCAGCATGCGTCCTGTAGCTGGCAGAATCGTTGAACGGTGGCGAGATCTCGAATGCATCGAGAGACTTGGCAATACCCTCAACTTCGGCTTGCATGCCATGATCCAGCGACTTGCTTGCATCCTGGAGGTACTGCGGAAGTTTGTTCACCGCTGCCTGGGCAGTCGGGGTGCGATGGGCCTGGCGAGGGGTGTAAATGCCCTGGCCATTCTGAATGCCATGAAATTGATCAGACGGAGGAGAGTACTTGTAGGGCTGCTGACGGGGACCACCACTTTGGCCGAAAGTGCTCTGTTCATGCTGTCCGCCGTGAAACTCGGATGGGGCAGAGTACTTGCGGTACTGCTCCGCATACGGATTGAAGGCTCCGGGGCCTCTCTGGAGGCTGCGAAGCTGCTCGGATGGAGAGCCTCTCTGGCTCTCAAATTGGGCGTCGCCGTCGCGGTATGAAGCAGGCTGAGAGTATTTGGCTTGCTGGGCCTGCTGGAGGGCGCGGATCTCAGGCAGGTATTGATTGAGCCTGACAGCGTCATAGCTGTTTGCCATTTCAGTGGGAGGAGAGGGAGGCATCGCAAAGTCAAGCGGGGTGCCGCCTTGAGCATAGTTGCGGACTGGCTTGGAAAAAGACATGTTCGTTTGATGAGGGTAAACTTTGTTGATAAGGTGAGATCAATGCACCACGAGCAGGGAAGAGCGAATGTTGATGCTCGTGCCTCGCCAGGTGGCGAAGAGATGCGTGGTCAGGTGGTAGAGGTGACGTGGAGAGATGTGCGCGGTCAGTTGTGGTGAGCGTGATCTCGAGCTTTGCCTCAAGAAGCCTGCTGTCAGACGGTCCAAGAGTCAGTTTGATTTCCACTTGGTCTTCAGTAGGCATGATCTGAGCCTGGCACCCAGCTTTGCTTCGGTTTGAGCCACTTACCTTCGATGTGGTTGGTGAATCAAGGCGGCTGGATGCAAAAGAACCAAGCCGTGGTGGGTAAATCAAAGTGGGTGGGAGGAGGAAGGAGTCTCAATGGTCAAGACTGCAGCGGTCGTATCTTGACAAGCAACCAATTCGAAGGGCTGCGCGCAATCTGAGCTTCAAGATGGTCAGATCGCACCTCAAGTTTGATCTTGCAGTGCACTTGCCTCAGTAATGCTGTGCCAGTAGATAGAGAGCCTTCGAGGATGGTTGTGGGTTGAAGAGACAAGGCCTGAAGCTGGTTGGGATAGAAGCAATTATAACAGGTGCGAACAAAATTCCCTGGTTGAGCAGGTGGTGTCAGCCACGGCTTTGCGAAGTGCGGCAAAGCGCGATGATGCGGATTTCGCTTTTGCGGCTGGAGGGCGACGCAACTCACAACTACCACGCTGGTGCGTGAATACAACTCTAAATATCTTCCTGTCCAGCTTGTCAGCAACCAACTCTCTCGCGCTCTGCCACCCACGGCTCTGGTGCAACGGTGAATCCGCCAAAGAGGAGATACTGAAGCGCAGCACGGTGTTGAGGTCACAGTGACGCGATGCCGTCAAGCCTCAAGAGTGAGTCGGCATGCGGAGACGACGCGCCAATAGTTTGCGGCAGGGCTTGGTGACGTCCTCGTGACACTCAGCGACAGCATCAAATGGGCTGCGCAGCCCGTCAACTGCGGTGGTGAATGGGGAAGATTGGGGGACTTGCAAGCACATGGCTGAATTGCAATCTGGAGAGGTACAGAGGAAAACACAGGGACACGACTTACCACACTGTTACGGAGGCCCAAAGTTTGGAAAAGTAGTTGAGGATGAAGGTCAAAGTTGATCAAGCAGACCGATATGTTGTTTACGCACAGTCCTCCCCTTGCAATGCAGGCGGTCGGATAAACGGAAAAACTCCCCCGAAAGGAAAATGCACGTGGATGGTGCTAAAAAAGGAGCAAATGTGGTAAATATGACAATACGCGAGACAAACAAGACAACGTCATGACTGGAAAGATAGAAAAGGCATCTGGATGCTTGAGCAGATTCTTGCGCGATGGTAGTCCAGAAATGCCATTGGGAGGCTTCAACGTCTACTTTCTATAGCAGTGGTTGTGGTTCGCTGCGATGGAGACTTGACTTCCGACTACTTCAGCAGCCAAGTCGAGACTGCACCTGCGCAAAGGCATGGACTCGAGGTCTCAGGTGGGGGATAATCTACGGGTGTCTGGACCTTTCTCGAAAAGAAGAATGACGGAGAAGCAAACACAATCTTTTGTTACTCCCGTGTGTGCTCGGTCCTTGTAGACAAAAAGTGACTTTTGTCGCGTAAGCATTCTCGAAGGCGTGCTTACAAGGAAGGCATGGAATCGACGCCAGAAAAATGTCCAGACACCAGAATCGGCCCTCTATCCGACAAGGGCTTCTTTACAAATGACCCTGGCTAAGCGAACGACTCTCATGAGCAGTCAGGACGGGAAATACGCGTTAAAGGCTGCTCAAAGTCGGCGGGAGCTCTCGTGGATGAGGGCGACTGGAGCAGGGCGAGGCAAGTGGGTTTGAGTCGAAATGTCTCGTCTCATGACATGGGAAAGTTGGATGGCCCTTGAATCATCCATGGCCTCGTGAGTAGAAATGGCTCGAAGGTCGATGACGAGCAGAGAGCGGGCGAGAGCTCGACCAGGACAAAGGAGCAAGACATGTCTCTGGGAAGCAGCGTCATTCGACACGCCGGGAAGATGGCCAGAGAGGGCGTTGCCCGTACGATGGAGAGCGCATGGTATGGTAGCTGGCGCGGCGGAGATGGAGGCTATGGGGAGGGGAGTGATGCATGAGAGCGAGGTTGGGGGGGGTGCGGTCGAGGTGCAGCTACAGGATAGGATCTGCAGGCACAACACGGGAAGAAGCCACGGCCAATCAGCGACGCCGTTCGTTGCACAGAAGGCCAGGGCAGCAGAGAGCAAGCGCTGGGTCACTTGACGGAGAAGAGGGAAGAGAGAGGCCAGAGCGACGACTCCATCGACGAGCAACACCAACACCAGACATGGATGGCATCGTGATCTTCGTAACTCGCTGCTGCACCTAGTCAGAGACGGCATCCCGGTCGCACTGGCGGCATGACGTTGGCGCGAAAACAAGGAAGCTCCACTCCCGCCGCCGACGAACGTCTTTAAAGGCCCTCGGCGCCCACTTCTTGGCCACCATCGCGGGCGGCTCTTCCAACGTGGCCCATGGCCATTGCGGATCAGCCCCCGCGCCCTCAACACCAGGCCGACAATCAACAAGGGAAAAGAAGCCGTCATGTCATGGCCGCCACACAGCACCGCGACCCCGCCACTTGTGGTAGAGTGGTCCACCCGCTGTCGTGCTCCCACGACGCTTCACTTCCGCTCCATCACGCCTGGTCTGGAGCCCTCCGGCAAGCAGACGACGACCTCAGCGCTTAGCAAATTAACCCGTACCGTACACTCGCACTGGCGCTGTCTGCTTGCTGCACTGCTCCCTCTGGCCGACGCCAGACCGGCCGCTCTGCAGAGAAATGGTTGGCTGTCGAGCCCCCGTTCCGACCTCCGAGGGCGGCTATTTTGATGCCAGCGCTACCAAACATCCTCGACTCCCCAGAATAGAGACATGAATGACTGGCTGGTCTCTGAACCGACATGCCCGCGCGGACCCCTTGTTTCAACTCTTTCCAGCAAGCCACTGCCTCAAGGCTCCGCCATGCACCTCCACACGGTACGTCCTTTAAACGTCCTCTTTCTCTTCACTCGCCGCTTGTTCACCACCACATCTTTCACTTCTTTATTCACTTTCGAGTCATGTGCTGCGCATCCTTCACTCGCCATTGTCCTTTTGTAATTAGAATAGATCCTCGCGCTTCCTTTGTCCTCGACTATTAGATTCCTGATTCACCTTCACCCTTCACCTCTCCCGCTCCTCGACTACCTCCACCTCTCAACCACTACCTTCTTTTCATATCAACAACTACTACCACTCTCCTTCAATTTGGCCGCCGGTTGGCAAGTCTCCTCCTATCCTAATACACCGCTTCAGGCAAGCGTCTTCAATTTCCACCTTCATCATGTCTTCCGCAACGAACCAGCACCCCACCCTTCCGGGCGTACCTCCATCTCTCTCCGCTGGCGACCATGAGATGCGGGACTACTACGCTGCGCAGGATGCACCGAGACCTTTGCCGAACCAGGCACCATACCTTACACCGTACCTCGGCCTTCGAGCCAGGCTTTCGCAGGTCTGGATCAACCGCTGGACCGTCCTTCTCTTTCTCATTCTCGTCCGCGTTCTCATCGCCACCAAAGATCTCAACAGCAACCTCGACTCGGCCAGGCGCGAGGCCCTTTCAGCATGCACGAGCGTCGAGACGGCCGGCAGCGTCATGGCTTCTATGCCCCACTACATGGCGCAGGGAGTCAACGAACTCACAGCTACCGGCATCGACAAGACTGTCGAAGGCCTCATGTCCATGCTCGACCTGACCGTCACGGCCGTGGAAGAAATCTTCGTCTTTTACATCAACTTGTTGACGTCCACCTACCTCTGCCTCATCACCTTTGCTGTCCGCAGCGGTCTGGACGTTGCCATTCAAGTCACCGAGGATGTTTCCGACGCGCTCAACAAGACTCTGGACACGATTGGAGACGACATCTCCAACGTCGCCGGCGACTTTCAAGACGAGGTCAACAAGCTCATTGACGGCATCAACAGCATTCCTGAAATCTTCGGCGGCAGCGGCATGTCCAAGCTCGACTTGACCAAGCAGATTGACGAGCTCAAGAACCTCCAGCTTCCCTCTGGCTTGGACGAGGGTTTGGACAAGCTCAATGCCTCCATGCCGACCTTTAGCGAAGTCAAAAACATCACCAACACTGCTCTGCGCTGGCCTTTTGAGCAAGTCAAGGATCTCATCAACAACCACACGAGCACCTTCCAGGTGGACCGTTCAATGTTCCCCGTCCCTGCCAAGGAGCAACTCAGCTTTTGCTCCGACAACAACGGCATCAACGACTTTTTCGACGGGCTTGTTGATATCGAGATTACGGCCAGAAAGGTCTTCATAGCCGTCATTGTCGTCGCTGCAATTCTCGTCTGCGTCCCCATGGCGTGGCGAGAGATTCAGCGCTGGAGAAAGATGCAGCAGCGTGCTATGCTCATTAGCCAAAACCCCAACGACCCCATGGACGCCGTCTACATTGTCTCCCGGCCTTATACCTCGGACTTTGGCATCATGCTCGCCAACCGCTTCAGCTCAACCCGCCGTCAGACGGCTGTGCGCTGGGCCGTGGCGTACGCCACGTCCATGCCTGCTCTCTTTGTTCTTTGCCTGGGGCTTGCAGGTCTCTTTGCCTGTCTCTGCCAATACATCCTGCTCAAGACCATTGAGAAGGAGGTCCCGGCTCTGACGCAGCAGGTTGGCGAATTTGCTGACAAGGTCGTCTTTGCGCTCAACAATGCCTCGTCCTCGTGGGCCAACGGTACCAACAAGGCCATCATCTCGGTCAATGACAATCTCAACGACGACCTCTTTGGCTGGGTCAACACCAGCACAAAGGCCGTCAACGACACGCTCAACGTCTTTGTTGACGAGATGAGCGATGCCTTGAACTCGACCTTTGGCGGTACCATTCTGTACGACCCCATCAAAGAAGTTTTGAACTGCCTGATTGGTATCAAGATTGAGGGCATTCAAAAGGGTCTTACCTGGGTTCACAACCACGCGCACGTCGACTTTCCCACGCTGCCCAACGACACCTTTTCTCTCGGAGCGGCAGCGGCATTGGGCAATGATTCGGACACTGACTCGTTCCTCGCCTCTCCTGGCAGCGAAACCGCCGACCAAGTCTCTGGCACCGTCGAAAAGCTCGTGGCCAAGATTGCGGACGGCATCCAAACCGAGGCCCTCATTTCCACCGGCATCGTCCTCGTCTGGGTCATCATCGCTCTCATCGGCACCATTCGTGCCTGCAGCGTCTTCGCCGGTCGCGGCAAGACGCGCGCAGAGGGTGGTCAAGCCTACATTGTCGATCCCCAGACCGACTACTTCCGCGGACACGACACTCCAGCCATGACAACGACTAGCAGGGCTCCGGCGCCGCCGCGCCCTGTCAGTCCCGAGGTCGCGCCCCCGGTCTACGAGTACCACAACGCCAAGGTGGAGCCCTACGTGCTACAGCCGCGACCATTTCCCGCGTTCGGCACGCAGCATGACAACCGGTCCGTTTCGGAGGACGTCAACCACGGCGAGAAGATGGGCAACGTCGGCGCCTCACGAGCCGTCAATTTGAGCGTGAGCCCGCCCTACAACCACGGCCGCAACAGCAGTCACGGATCTGTTGGAGAGACGACCCCCGAGTATGAGAAGAGCTACGGATACGGCAACAGCAGCAAGAATCCATTCATCTGAGCGGTGAGGGTTTATCCAGCGAGTGCGCCGCGCGGGTTTCACTGCGATCCGTAAATGCTCAGGACTCGAGGTGCGGCCTCTGAGGTCATTCCTTTGGAACCACTGGTTTGAGGCTTCTGTCTCGCCACTGGAAACTGGTGTTTATTCTCTTTTGCTCTGCTTTTCTGACATTTGGCATGGCATCGCGTTTGGTGGGCAGGGATTCGGCGCTTGGTTTGTCTTTTCGCGTCGATATCCCATCAAATTCACATTCTTGTCAAACCTCTCGTCTACTCCGAGTTGTCATGCCAAGATAAAGAAGCACTGCATGTTAGTTTCCCGGTTCGGTATTTGCGTCATTGTTGTATGCTCCTGTTTTTTCCTATTTCTTTTCCTTTTAGCAGCGGTGTTGAGCTATCTCCACTTCTCCCCGTCCCCCCCCCCCCTGCTGCCCTCGCATGTACGAGAGGCAGAAGACAGAGGCTTGACGGCGGACAAGCAGTTGGCCCCGGGACTTTCGCCCTCTCCCTCCCGCCCCTCTCCACCCGCCGCCCTTGGCCGTGGCCGCCTCCCACCCGCCGATCCCTCGCCTCTGGCCTCCCCGCCAATCGCTGTCGGCGCACTGCGCCGCCGTTGGCCGCGAGCAGAGGGACGGACTCGGGGGTGTGCGTGCAGGCCGCCATGACAAGGCCCGCGGATGTGACGGACCGGACAAAGAGGGTATGGTCGTTCACTCGCCCAGTTGTTTGGAACATCGTCGGCGCACGAGCCCGCCTGCGCTGCATCTTTTAGACCCAGGCTTCAAAAAGTGGCAGACGTGCACATGCGGACGGTTGGGCCCGGCTGGGATGACTGGTAACGAGCGTGCGTCTTGTGCCTTGCCTCCAGGCCCTTTGCCATTTATTGGCAGTTGCGTTGCCTGTGAGCTGAAGGCGAGCGAGATGCGCTGCTGTCACGCCTGAAGCGGGTGGAGGGAGCTGGTTTCTGCGCTTTGCGACGGTGCGGCTCTTGTTGATATTATCCGGGAGGATTCAGGGAGGCCGAGGATGGCTTGGGGTTCGCTCGCTGCTGGCAGTCTTGGCTGGACTATGGCGACGAGCGGCCTCGTCGAGATGGAACGGACTCGATGGACTGATTTTTCTTGCTCTTTTACTGGCTTCGCGGGTAGTAAAGGAAAATGGCGTGGAGCGGGCCGGCTGCGGTCCGCATTGGGGAAGATCAGATGGTATAAAGAAATGGCTTCCTCATGACTGAAACCGCATGGTGCCAAGGCCGGTTAGGTGCAGCAAGTACTGCCAGGTACCGGACATGTGCCAGCTGGCGCGATGAAGCCATCGGACATGTACATGTGTGCCAGAGCTATAGACGCCTTGGTGGTCAACCGAGAGAGACATGGACGGGCAGAGGAGAGGTGAAGTCAGACGGGCTGGGCTGACGTTGCGCCACACCCGCCGTCGAGGGGGCCAATCGGAGCCGTCGCAGCGGGCATGCTGAAGGGCTACGCGTTGCGCTGGACTGGGCTGGACTGGACCCTTTCACCAACCCAACCCAACCCAACCCACCCCAAGGACCAAGCACCCAGCACCAAGCACCAAGCACCAAGGCCCAAGGCCCAAAGCCCGACGACTCCAGCCAGTTCAACCCACACAACAATCCGCATGACCTCGTCTGCCCCCCAACATCCGTCGCCGCACCCTATACCTGTCCGAGCCCGTGCTCCCTCCTGTGGCCCTCTCTCATCCCACCCACACCCCCCCTCCACGTTTGGGGTCCGCTTCTTCTCGCTCCCATAGACAACCGCGACTCTGGACCGCCAACGCCCCATCCGCTTGCCGTCCTTTTCCTCCGCGCCGCCTCTTCCCACCGACGGCTTTGCCCTCCCATCTCCCTGGCACCACAACGCCCTCGAGCTCCAGGACCTCGTTCCCGCCGCCGGGCACAACGCCGCAGCCAAACCCGCCCACCGCACACACTCTGCAGACGCCCGCCGCCTCTCCCGACGCGAGCGCAAGCGGCGCGACAAGTTCGAGCGCCTGCTCGAAGACGCCGAGATGAAGTTTTCCCACAGCATTCAGTTCAACGCCGTGCCCGACTGGAGCAGCAACTACATTGCCTACAGCAATCTCAAAAAACTGTGCGTGCCACCACATTCCAGCCGGTCCACCCACCCCACTTGGCCGCGCGAGGCGGAGTAGCTTGGAGCACCGTACCGTCCGTGGTAGCGTCGTCTTGCCTTGACTGACTGTCGCCAGAATCTACCAGCTCGAAAAGCAGGTCCATCAGCGCGCCGGCCCCGACCTGCCAGACGCCGAGTCGTCGCCGCTCCTCGCTAGCTCCGCAGATGACCCTGACAAGACGTTTGCGACGGCCCTAGACCATGAGTTGGAAAAGATCACGGCCTTTTACGAGGCCAAGGAAATGGAGGGCTTTACCGAGCTCGAGGGAACCCTGCACGAGGTGGAGCGCTATCTGAGCTCCCAAGAGGCATTCGATCTGGAGGAAGAGGATGGCGCGCCGCCCTCGAGGCAGAGCTCGGGAAAGCGCAAGGCTAGCATATTTGGCTTTGGCTTTGGCAAGAGGCGGAAAAGCCTCATGGGCAACTCGATTGCCGAGGACGGCGAGGCCGAAAGCGACGAGGATGCCGACGAGAGTGCCGCCCTGCGCAAAACACGGTCAAAAGATGGGGTGAGACGGAGCTCCATGTCGTCCAGCGGCGTGCGGAGACGGCGAAGCCTCGCGTTCGACGACGAAAACGACATGTCCTTTTCCGCCCTCTACGACACCATCATCACCATCAAGAAGCGCACCGTCGGCCTCTACGTCAACATTTGTGAGCTGCGGTCCTTTGTCCAGCTCAACCGAACTGGTTTCAGCAAAGTGCTAAAAAAGTATGACAAGATCGTGGACCGCAGCCTCAAGAGCGCCTACATTTCGAAAAACGTCGAGCCCGCTTACCCCTTTCGCCAGTCGACCATGGATAAGCTTGCTGCGAATTTATCGCGCGTGGAGCAGGCGTACGCAGACCTTTGCACCGAGGGCGACGTTGCGACGGCCAAGCGCGAGCTGCGCCTCCACCTGCGTGAGCACGTCGTCTGGGAGCGCAACACGGTATGGCGCGAGATGATTGGCATTGAGCGCAAGGCGCAGGCCGCCAATCTGGGCATCCGCCAGACGATGCTGGGCCGGGATGCCGAGGGCAAGCCGCGGCTGCAGGGCGACGACCCAGAGATGGCAACGAAAGAAATTCAGACGCCCGTCGGCCGTTATACGTGTCCGCGATGGCTGGTCAGCTCGACTTTTTATACGCTAATTGCCATTTTGGCCATCTTTCTGGTGCTGCTCTTGGTGCCTATAATGGACGTGCCGGAGCAGCAGAATTGCCTGGCGCTGGTGATTTTTGTTAGTTTGCTGTGGGCGACTGAGGTGAGTTGACCTTGTTGATTGATGGACTGCGGTTGACTCTGTAGGCTATCCCCCTTTTCGTCACTTCCCTGCTCGTACCTTTTCTCGTTGTGGTGCTTCGTGTGGTGCGCGCCGAATCGCCGCCTCACACGCGCCTCAACTCCAAAGCGGCCGCGTCGTACATTTTTGCGGCCATGTGGACGCCCGTCATCATGCTGCTGCTCGGCGGCTTCACGATTGCGGCCGCGCTGAGCAAGTACAACATTGCCAAGATGATGGCGACGTTTGTGCTGTCCAAGGCGGGCACGCGGCCGCGCACCGTTCTCCTGACGGCCATGTTCGTCGCCATGTTCGCCAGCATGTGGATCTCCAACGTGGCGGCTCCCGTCCTCTGCTTCTCCATCATCCAGCCCATCCTGCGCAACCTGCCCGCCGACTCGGACATGAGCAAGGCGCTGCTGCTCGGCATCGCGCTCAGCTCCAACATTGGCGGCGCCGCGTCGCCCATCGCGTCGCCGCAGAACCTGATTGCGCTGCAGAACATGGCGCCGCAGCCGGGCTGGGGCGTGTGGTTCTTCGTCGCGCTGCCCGTCTGCATCACGTCGGTGCTGCTCATCTGGGTGCTCCTCCTCGTGACATTCCGCCCCGGGCGCAACACAACCATCGTCCCCATCCGCCGCATGAAGGACCGCTTCACCGGCATCCAGTACTTTATCAGCGGCGTCACGCTCCTCACCATCGCCCTATGGTGCGTAACGCACCAACTCGAACCGTACCTCGGCGACATGGGCGTCGTGGCCATCATCCCGCTCGTCCTCTTCTTCGGCACAGGCATCCTCACCAAAGAAGACTTCAACAACTTCCTGTGGACCATCATCATCCTCGCGGCGGGCGGGCTGGCGCTCGGCAAGGCCGTCTCGTCGTCCGGCCTCCTGGCCACCATCGCCGCCCGCATCACCGCCCGCGTCGAGACCCTCAACCTCTACGGCGTCCTCGTCGTCTTCGCCGCCCTCATCCTCGTCGTCGCCACCTTCATCTCGCATACTGTCGCCGCCCTCATCGTGCTCCCGCTCGTCAAGGAGGTCGGCCAGGCTATGGCCGAGCCGCACCCCAATCTGCTTGTTATGGGGTCGGTCCTTATGTGCAGCGCGGCGATGGGGCTGCCGACCAGCGGTTTCCCGAACATGACGGCGATTATGCTCGAGAATGAGGTGGGCAAACGGTATTTGCAGGTGCGCCATTTTATTACGAGGGGTGTGCCCGCGAGCGTGCTTACTTTTGCGGTTGTGATTACTGTGGGCTATGGGCTTATGCTTGCGGCTGGGCTGTAGGTGGTGGCTGCTGTGGTGTGTGGGGTGGGAGTGTGGAGGGTTGGCGCCGGGGGGAAGGGAGGAGGCAGAGGGGGAGGGAGGGAGGGAGAGAAGGGGAGAGGAGAAGAGCGTGCCGCGAGGCCCCCGTCAGTCGTCTAGACTACACAAGACACATCTAGGTACCCATCTAGGTACCCCATCTACCTACCTGCCGATAACACCATATAAATGGAAAATGGAAACACACTGAATGCAATGACTGGATCGGTTTGCAGTGGTGGATACACTGTACACGCATAGACGACCTTATATTGGTGAGCATATTAAATTGCCGGCATGCCATCCATCTAAATCGCTACCTACCCTACCCTACCCTACCCTCCAAACAATACTCCCATATCCTCCATCCCCATCCCCTTCCTCTCCTCCACTGCCCTATCCCTCCCCCCGTCATCCTCCCCTCCTCACCATCTCCCAACCTAAACCCAAGACTTCCTCATTTCCTCACCCTTACAGCCTCCTCCCCCGCCTCCCACCTATTCGTCTGGAAACCCCACGCACTCTTCTTCTTCTTGTTCTTGCGATTATCGCCGAACTGGTCGTCGAACTTGCGGATAGAAACCAGACTCGCCATGTCTTCGCTGATGCTGGCGCCGATCTCTTCGAAGGCGGCGGCGAAGTGGCGGGTGTGGAGGGTGCGGCGGGGAGGGTAGAGTGATTCGTCTTTGGGGGGTTGGTCGTGGGGTTGGCGGGGCTCTGAGGAGGGTGATGGGGATTCTGGGGAGGGGGGAGTGGCAGAAGCGGCGGCCTCCGCCTCCTCCTGCTGCTGCTGCTGCTGCTGCTGCTTCTTCTTCTTCTTCTTCTCGGCCGCGGCGACATTCTCCTCCTTAACGCAATTGAGTGCAGCCGCAACACACAAATTCTTCAAGTCACTGCCCGAATAAAACGGCGTGCGCCTCGCCACATCCCTCAAATCGAGCTTCTCATCCAACAGCTCGCCCTTCAAATGGATACGCAGAATAGCCTCGCGGTCCCTCTCGGTGGGCAAATCAACGAGCACGCGGCGCGGCAGGCGGCGCAGCACAGCGTCATCCATGTCAAAGGGGCGGTTCGTCGCCACCATGATGAAGACCGAGAGGTCGTTCATGCCGTCCCACTCCTTGAGGAACTGGTTGAGCGTGTCCTTCTGGTGCGCCTTGTGCTTGCCGCCGGCGCGCGTGCCGAACAGCGAGTCGGCCTCGTCGATGAAGACGACGCACGGCGAGAGCTTGCGCGCGAGGCTGAAGACGGCGCGCACGTTCTTTTCGCTCTCGCCGACCCACATTTCGTAGATTTCCGAGGCGGAGATTTGCAGGACTGTTGCGCCCGATTCTTTGGCGACGGCTTTGGCGAGCAGCGTTTTGCCGGTGCCGGGGGGCCCGTAGAGGAGGAGCCCCGGCATCTTGTCGTTGGCGAGGACGCCGTATTTGAAGGCGTCGGGCCGTTGCATTGAGAGGGATATCAGCGTCTTGAGGGCGTCCTTGGTCTCGTCGGGCACGTGGACGTCGTCAAAAGTCGTCTTAATGGCCTTGGGGTCGACGATGCCCGGGAGGAGCTTCTTCTCCGTCTTGTCCGCAGACTTCGCCACGGCATCCAGAGTCGACTGCGACTCGCTCTTTGGCGTGGTATTCATCGTCTTGAACGACAGGCGCGCCGACTCGAGCAGTCTTTCGTTCGTCGCCCACGAGAGCTTGACGTCGTCGCTGAGCCGCAGCAGCAAGATGGCGAGTTGGACGACGAGGCGGCTGGCGTGTTGTGTCCTGGTCGTGGCCCTGAGCAAGCCAACGATAGTCTGAGCCAGCCGGTGTACCTCGTGGAATGCAAGGACGCGACGGTTCAGGTGTGGTCCCGTGAGCTCGATGGCTCTGCCTTCGTTGTCGTACCAGTCTTTGTTCCTCTCGTACACATCGTGGCGGCGGCTTTCGTCGGCGTACACCGGATCCAACGCGTCAGGGTCGAGCTGACCAATCATGTCGAAAATGTGGCGGACGTTGATGTCTCGGATGCGCAAAAACTCTTCCTTGGTTAGATCGAGGCCTTCCCCAAACGTCTCATTGCGTCTGTCCACGGCCGAAGCGAGCGAGTCAATGGTGATGGGACCAAGAGGCACCACAATCGTCCGCGCAAAGTCGGTTTCGTTTTCGGCTTGCATGCGGCGCACTCCAGCGCGCGAGACTTCGGGGAAAAGTTCTGCGGATGATGTGATGCCGACAATCATGATTTCCTCGCCGTCCTCTCTCCTCTTGCGAACAATGTCGGTGAGCTTGTCGATAATGTGTCCTCCGTGCTGCGTTGTACTCAGCTCCTTGTAGTCCTTGATGAGAACAACAGTGCGCTTTCGCTCAGGCCCTGGTATCTTGGGAACATTCTGCAGGCTCTTATCCAAGGTCAAGCGGAAAGATTTTGTCTGGCCAAGAACAAGTTTCTCCTCTTC